>JASFAX010003273.1:0-43072 GCA_030737875.1 Allium sativum | reverse complement strand
ATAATTCTTCTTCTATGTCTTCACCCCTCTTCATCCCACCAATATTCTTTATTATTTTATTGATTTCTACGCTTTTACTTTGCCAATTTCTACTCTAATTATATAAAACTTCTTCTTTTCTTACTTTCTATCCACTACTCTCTGAATTGAAGTGCTATTGAAGAGTTATAGAGCTGTTGTGATCATTTGTGAGGTGTTTGGGAATGGGTGTGTTCCTTGTAGCCATGAAATCAAGGAAAGGGAGCGGTGTAAACCTTGTAGCCGTGAAATCAAGGAGTGAAACGACCCGCAAATCCGTACCCTTTGAGTCGACTAATAACACCACACGCCCAACCCAAATTGCACAAAAACACGAATCATTATTAGAAAGAAGTTAGAGGATGAGAAATAGAAAGAAAGAAATATTAGAATAGAAGAAAAACGAAGATCACAAACTCACAGCGGAATGAATAAAATATATTAGATAACATAAAATTTTGAAATACAAATTTGTAACCGTACATATACATACCATAACCAGAGCACAACGGTTATCCCTGGAACAGTTATAAACTCCTGTTTCCAGTTACAACATAGTACACAGCGGAAAATATGATAGTCTATAACTAACTGATGAAGCCTCCTGCTTCGAGCGCTCCAGTGAATCTGAAAAATCCCGACTACTTGACTGCTCGTACAAATTTAGGCACCCAAGAGTTTAGGGAAAACAAAACAAATTAAACTCTGGGTCAGTCATGGGACTGGTGTGAGTAAACTCCAATCATTTGTTTAACTTTCAAAATCCTTTCGAAAGAAATGATAATCGTAAGACCGATCCACACATAAACACGGATGGCTTTTACCTTACGATGACCAAAAACATTTTTATATCAAAAACTGGTGATATTATAATAGTGTCTAAATCAAATAAATAACCATCTAGCGGAACGCTTTCTTCTCACGCTCCATATATAATATAAATTCAAAAACCGCAAGGCGCTTATTGGAGATTGGATTTCCAACATGACAAGGTATGGGACCACCTGCCAATAGTGTATCTCTAGAGGCGAATACACTGGGTTCAACAAGAACGTCTTGCAACCCGTCCCTCACATGACCGACCACTCATTTCACTTGAGTGTATCGAATGTATATCACCAACGGTTGGGATCAGCAACCGTTTCCCGAAAGGGACAGCATTGATAGATTAAAGAACAAATGGAATTTCTCTAGATAGGTGATTATACATCCTAATGGGTGCGACCCACATAGCCATGATGCCTGCCCGATTTTTGTCAAATTCCGGGTTGTGAGGCTTGAGGTCATTACGTATCTTTTAGAACACCTGACCACCATTCACTTTGAATGCCACATCGTTATACCCACCAAATCACAAATTGATTTCCCCAAAAATACCACGGGTATATAGCTAAGAGAAACGAATTCCTCCACCACCAAAGGTAAGTATGTTTGAAGAGATTAACTTACGTGATCCGTTAGATATACTCTGTCAGACATTCGTCCATTCACGTTGTCCTGGGACTGGACAAACCGAAGGTACTATCCCGTAAACAGGATAGCCCATGCCTAATTCCACCTTCAATTATTTTCATCATATTTGATCGCAACGCTAATGCCTATACAGAGTGGTTTCCAGATAATAAATCTGATCTCGGTCTCTCCGTATTGACGATGGAAAAATGGTCAAAAACTTCGATAGTCGGTGATTTAACTATCAAAGAAAAAAATAAGTGTGCAACCAATAATCTTATTTCCAGGTAGGGATTCGATCGATCAATCATCAATCAACATTGGCCCCTTTAAATCAATTCCTTATTATATTATCATTTACAATTCTCACTTTCTATCTTTCGTATTCTTTTGAAGCTCGATTTCCCCTCTCGATTCTTTGAAAAACCCTTTTTAATATATTATAATTCCTTTACTCGAGAAATATCTCTTATTCCAGTTAGAAAACATTTCTAAATATTCACGAATCCGTATTTTCTGTATTAATAAAAATATACATTATTAATATCGGAAAATATATCCATATCTCATTTATTAATTCCTCGTTAACCAATTCATTTCATTTTAACAACAGTGTTACAATCGCTGTTTCCCAGTATTTGATTTATAAACATTACTTTAAACAACAGCGTTACACAATCGCTGTTTAGAATTATAGAACACTTATTATAACAATAGCATTAAGATCGTTGTTAAAACAGTTATTATAACAGCAGTGTTAAAATTTCTATTTAGATTTTACCAAAACATTTATTATAACGGCAGCGTTTGAAATTGCCGCTTAGCATTTACAAAACATTGATTATAATAGCAATGTTAAAATCGCTGTTTCCAAATATAACTTGTACATATTAATTAAAGAAATAAATTAATAAGTAAATAATTAAATAATTAAGCTTATACTAATGTAGCATTATACTCTTAATTACCATGGTTATATTAAACCAAGTTATGGTTACTATAATATTTACTTTGAATTAAATTTATTTAAAACTAACTAATGTAGCATTATACTCTTAATTACCATGGTTAATGTAAGTAGTTTACGGCCGATTTAGTACTCTTCTTCCTTGCCAAATCTCATTTCTTGTATTCCACTGCCAAGATCGATTCTTTAACCCTTCTTACTCTCCCTCGCATTGTGCTTTCGTTCATTCAACAACATTAAAATGGACTCCACCATTGACCTTGAAATCGAAACCTTTGCCTTAATAAAATACTCTTCTTCTATGTTCCGAAAAACCGTTCGTGCAGTAACCAAAAATTCCCACTACCATGCTAAGCTCTTGCACAGTTCACATAGGAATTATATACCGGCGTTATAAGTTTGAAGTAAATTAAAAATCATTAATTATTTAAATAAATTATAAAATTTTACCCTTAATCCATAATACCATTTTAAACTTGGCTCGTTGCCTGCTTGTTGTATTCAACACTAGCTGTAACAAAACCAACTTCTTGGGTGTTTACCTCCTCTACAAATATCACTACCAGATCCAACCTTCTGTTCTTCAAACTTTCACGTCCTTGTCCAAACCGTAACCATGATTTCTCCCCTTCACATATACGAACCATTTCAATACACAGATCCAACCCCAAACCACCTGCCAACCCAGTTCGACATCCACCGGATAATACTTTTGAAGCCCCTCCAACGTTCTTAATCTCGCTTCTCTTTTCTTTTCTTAAATAAACACGGTTTGTTTCCTACAGTTTTAGACAAAACTGTCGATCATCAAAACCATTAGCCTCATCATCGCTCAACAATACTTCTGTTCCTTTCACAGCCTCAAAGTGACGCCACCCTTTAAACTCAAAAATCAATCCTTCTTATTCCTATGAAACATCTAACCCTTCATTTTGTAATACCCCAGTCACCATGAAAATCACGGTCACTTCATGAAAATGAACTTCAGCTAAGTCCCCTACTACACCATTTTCCTTTCGAAAATGACAAAGTCTGGAGTCCACTTTTTGTTTATTTCTTCCCTAAACCATTTTGCAGTATTATCTTTTTTTCTTCTTCTTTAATTTACATACGAATGATTACATTAACCCAATACTTTGCCAGCGTTAACTCCTTTCCCAGTATTAAGCCCGTCCCTTGCTAAACTGCTAACACGCTGACCCCTTTTCTACCGCCAATCATCCTCACGAAATGAAAATCGAGCTCCTCCACAATGAAACCCAATTTTGATGGCTACAAAAAAGTAAAATTCGAACAAAATATGATTCTCAAACCCTCAAAAATTTACCATCGAATCTCCTCTGTAAGCCCTAATATCATGTCGCCTTTCGGTTGTTCTCAACAGAGACTGTCTCTTGGAACTTCCAGTAGACTTCCCTTTGGCAACCGCCGTCAACTCCACACAACCGCTTTGCGCTCGCACCACTCAGACATACCTCGACTCCCCTACAGTATTCACGTTGAATCTTTGGCAAATTGATTAGTGGATTTAATGAAAAATTTAAGAGAAGCAACGAAAGTTTCTGGCCGTTTGATATTGGGTAAAGGCTAGTACGAATGATAAAAGGGAGATGGAATTGTTTTCGTCATTTACTGAAGGAATCGTTTTAAATGATTTTTCTTTTAGGAAGTTATTGTGTTTATCTGAAGAGAAAGAAATGGAAATGGGACTTGTTTGGTTTATATAGGGATTTGAGAAGCATGATGCTCACGGTATTGGGACAACGTGCTATGCACGGTTTTGAAAAGCTAGGGATGCACGGTTAGTCACTTACCTTGGCATCCACGGTAAAACAGTTTGACAGCCAAGAAATTAAATAGGTTGGCCAACACGCAAGTTCATATAGGATTAGAATAAGATAAGGTAATACTACAGTAGCTTGTTAGGTTTAGTGGTATCATTTCAAATTTTAATATACCATCTATGAATTAGAAAATAACTGTAACTTGGATGCATATACTGTGAATGAATCAATAAACCACGGACAAAAATAAAAATACGATCAGGTCACGTGATGTGCCACGATTTCAATAATATAATAATATCGGTAGTTTAACTTATATTATGAAACCCCAAAATATCGATATAGGGTGCAAAATACTCCAAATAAAAAGTTGCATATTTAACTAATTAAAAATTACAGTAAAATTCTAAAAATTAAATTATAACTACGCCTCAAAAGAACCTTGCCCAAATTCAAAACAAATCTCTAGTTATATTAAATAAACCGTTATGGCTTATATACGATTTTACAGCGACTATTTCTAAATTTGATTTGGACATAACTTTTTATTCCCGCTACGAAATCTGGATTTTTCACGTTCGTTGGAAAGGTATTTTCAAACAGATTCAAATATTTCTTGTTTGCTAAAATCCAATTTATTTTGAATCCTGTACATTAATTTGAAATTTGAAATCGAATTTTCAAACTACTGCACTATTTTGAACTCGTTTTAAATTATATTATAAATTATAAGTTTAAACTTCCTTTTATTAAATAAATTCCTTATAAATTCCTATATATAATTCAAATAAAATATTTAAACCAATTTAAATATTCAGAATTCAACGGCTGAAAATCCGGGACGTTACATTCCTTCCCCCTTAAAATAATTTCGTCCTTGAAATTGCTAAGGTAGGAAAAGATGCTACATACCCTATTAACTAGGTCCAAAAATACTTTTTGTCCACTTCTTAACTTCAGTTTGATTGGACCAATTTATTTCAATTAAAATATTAATTTATTCTTACTAACGAAAATTTTCAAAAATTCTGAAAATTTTCTAACACTTTAAATTTTGAAAAAATTTCGGCAGCATCTCCTCTGTACGGCTTAATCGGTACAACCACAACTCGCCTTTCTAGGCCTTCTCCAATCCAAAAGAAAATCAAAAAGCCAAGCGGCTTGCCCCATAGGCTCACAAAACCATCAAACCCAAGTAATATTATAAACATGTACCTTTTTGTCGGGCATATTTCTATTTCTTGTATTTGCTTCCATTCAATATCTGCTCAGCACACATATATCCATTTCCAGTTGGTTTCAAATCAATCCAACTCTTGATTTTTAATTCACTAATCGACTTCATGATTAGTTCATCTCCATTCTACCAATTAAATTTGATTTTCATTTCACTAATCAACCCACTTACTTAGTTTGAGTTTCAATTTCAATTCATAATTTAATTCCAAATAACACTATCCAATATATGTTCAACTTGTTTATATCGAATTCACTTAAAAGTTCAAATCTCAACATTTCTCTCTACTTAATTTCATTCGAGATTATTTCCATCCATTCTAATTTCCATTTAACTTAAATTAAATTCCAACCCAATACAAATTTGCATTCAATCCCAAATTTCTTGCATATTGGGTTTAAACTAGTTTATTTACTTTCAAGGGTTCACACAATTTTGTATGCTTCAATATATGTCCAATGATAATCCAGTTCATATCATTTTCTTATAAACCATTTATCGGGCCAAAATTTCCATCTAATTTCAAACATATTCCATTTCAATGGATTTCGAACAAATTTCGTTTTCTTTAGGGTCATCTCGCTCCATTTAACTAAACTTTAGTTAAATTTAATCCATTCGATTTTACTTCCACCTTTTTAATCTATTAAATTTAGAGTTCGAATTCCCAAGGTTTATTTCAAATTAGTTTGATATCATATAACTATACACATATATTTGAAATCTTTTTGCAAATTCAAAACACTTGGATTTTAAAGAAATAACTTGTTCTTTTCATACCAATTTCCAATCAAAGAATTTTCAAGGTAGCAATCCACCACTTAGAAACTTGAAAATGAATACCGATAATGTCGCGACCCATTATCCGAATTATTTTCTCGCCACTAAAGTGATTTCAATGCTTAATTATTTTCAAAATCTGTTTAAAACAATTTCTATTGAAAAGTCGTTCAAAGTAATGTTATATTACTTTAAAAATACTTCAGAAAATACTTATAATCACTTGGAATTTTGAATTCCCATTCTGGTTTGAATTAATCTTGGCTTATCTCTTTTGTATACATTATCTGTATACAAATTTCATAACCATTTCAATATTTCACAATTCCATTTGATTGTAATAACAATCAACAACTTCAATAATTTCAGAAAATTATCCCTTTTGTTTCAAAAATATTTGTTGGGCAAAATTATAACATTACCCACCTTAAAGCAATACTGTGTCAAATTGTTCTGTTCGAGAGTTCAGAAACACCTATCGATACAGTTGTACATTTTGTATCGACCAAAATTCATAAACCACTCAACAATCCAATCAAAACAATATAAAACAATTTATATCAAATCTACAAATACGCGCTCATACAAATACACTCAAACTCAACCTAGGGTGTTACTAACCCCATCTCTTATTGAGTTACGCCACAGAGCCAAGGTTATCACTCAACCTTCAGCTCTGATACCAAATGAAACGACCCGAAAATCCGTACCCTTTGAGTCGACTAATTACACCACACGTCCAACCCAAATTGCACAGAAACACTAATCATTATTAGAAAGAAGTTAGAGGATGAGAAATAGAAAGAAAGAAATATTAGAATAGAAGAAAAACGAAGATCACAAACTCACAGTGGAACAAATAAAATATATTAGATAACATAAAACTTTGAAATACAAATCTGTAACCGTACATATACATACCATAATCAGAGCACAACAATTATCCCTGGAACAGTTATAAACTCCTGTTTCCAGTTACAACATATTACACAGCGGAAAATATGATAGTCTATAGCTAACTGATGAAGCCTCCTGCTTCGAGCCCTCCAAGTGAATTTGAAAAATCCTGACTACTTGACTGCCCATACAAATTTGGGCACGCAAGAGTTTAGGGAAAACAAAACAAATTAAACTCTAGGTCAGTCATGGGACTGGTGTGAGTAAACTCCAATCATTTTTTTAACTTTCAAAATCCTTTCGAAAGAAATGATAATCATAAGACCGATCCACACATAAACACGGATGGCTTTTACCTTACGATGACCAAAAACATTTTTATATCAAAAACTGGTGATATTATAATAGTGTCTAAATCAAATAAATAACCATCTAGCGGAACGCTTGCATCTCACGCTCCATATATAATATAAATTCAAAAACCGCAAGGCGCTTATTGGAGATTGGATTTCCAACATGACAAGGTATAGGACCACCTGCCGATAGTGTATCTCTAGAGGCGAATACACTGGGTTCAACAAGAACGTCTTGCTACCCGGCCCTCACATGACGGACCACTCATTTCACTTGAGTGTATCGAATGTATATCACCAACGGTTGGGATTAGCAACCGTTTCCCGAAAGGGACAACAATGATAGATTAAAGAACAAATGGAATTTCTCTAGATAGGTGAGTATACATCCTAATGGGTGCGACCCACATAGCCATGATGCATGCCCGATTTTTGTCAAATTTCGGGTTGTGAGGCTTGAGGTCATTACTTTTGTAAACAAATAAATGATACTTTGGTTACTTTTGTATGTTTTTACAGGATGTCAAGAAATGCCTCCTCCGTTTCAAATTAAAGGCCAACTACAGATAAAAAGCTACTTCCCCGTACTAAAGTCATCTCAATCACAAAAGACGTCGTAGCTCACTGGTAAATGCATAGAGATTTGTACTAAGAGACCCGAGTTCGATCCCCATCGAGTTCACTTTTTGCCAAAGAAACGCAGCGCATTCACACTGGCCCCTCTGCTTTGAGGAATATTTGGATTAGTGTTATGTTATATATATACATACACATATTCATGTGTATGTATTTATGATGTGCACCAATTAACATTTCAGCAATAGCCATATTCTTATCATGGAGTTAAATTCAAATCATTCAATTTCAATTAGAAGAATTTCTGATTGAATTGCTGCCAAGAAAAGATCAATTGTGAAGATTTTATCCTTTGTTGCCTTTGGAGTCTAATAAGCATCCTTGTTTGGGAGAATTAATTATATGCAATCTTTTATCAATCAATTAGCCACATGGGAGAATTGAGAGATATGGAAAATATTTACCATGATATGCCCAGATTTTCTCCAATCAAGCTGAGTCAAGGAAGGAAAGAGATATTCATGAATGAGGAGGCCCATTTATTCATAGACCTAATTATGGTTTTCCCATTCTCATCTATAAATATGTGTTTTAACCATTGTAAAAAGGATCCATTCTTCTGTACTCTCTTTTATTCTAAACAAAGTTTTTTTTCAATTCAGTTTTATTGCTCTTTTCTAACAATTTGTGTTTCTATTCAATTAGTTTTGATAGAACACGAATTGTTATTGTTATTTCTGTTTGCATATTAGAATTAGTCATTCGATTAGATTCAACGACAATTCTAAGTTTAATTTCTGTTGTTGTAGTTGTTAATTGTTGTTTTCTTTCTAGTTAATTGTCTTTCAGTTTCAGTTGTTAAATTTTGGTGTTGATCTAATTAGATTCAGATCAACAGTAAAATCATTAGCGTTAAAAATATCCTCAGAATTCGTCTAAATCGCCCAAGAATAAATAGATAATAATTTTTAATTACACCTCCCTGTGTTCGACCTGTATGCTACACACCTGTATGCTTGCAGAATTTATTGTAAATGTCGCGCTTTTCTAATTCATAGACTAGCGTCGATCAAGTTTTTGGCGCCGTTGCCGGGGAGGTGACGATTAAATTTTGTTATTTATTTAATATCTGATTCGTGTTAGTTTTTATTTTTATTTTTTTCTCCTGTTTT
Organism: Allium sativum; assembly: GCA_030737875.1. NCBI lineage: Eukaryota > Viridiplantae > Streptophyta > Magnoliopsida > Asparagales > Amaryllidaceae > Allium > Allium sativum. Next base: position 33,836 of record JASFAX010003273.1, on the reverse strand, counting down.
GTTCTTGTATATATAGATAAAATTCTTGATTAGTTGATTTGGTGTTATTTGTTGACACCGTAATCAGCTATACAAGAGAAAAAAAATTCTTGCTAGTTTTGTCTTTATTTCTTTCTTCTTTTCCCTCAATCTCTTTCCATTACTTTCATTTAACTCTTTCCTATTCTCTCTCTCTCTCTCTCTATATATATATATATATATATATAAAAACTCAGATGTCTTTCCCTTTTACAATTTTTTTTTATTACAAGCTTTACAAATAAAAACAGTTTCCCTTTATTCTCTTTGCTTTTATTCTTGCTCACGTCTTCTACCTGCCATCCTTCTCGATAATCCGCAAACAATTAATTATCACATTCCCCTTGCTGTCACGCAAATCCTCACACACAAACAACATAATTCCCGTACATCTCCCTCAAACATCCACTCACGTTCACGTCCCCAAACAGCCAAGTTCCCAAGCCTGCCTCTCATCTGCGTTGACTTCTACAACCCAAAACCAAATACCATCCATCCTTCAACATCACAGCACCATTAAACACAACACCACTTCCTGCGCACAGTCCCCTTTCTCACCCCCATCCTAGTTTACCAAACACCCAGTTCATCGCCACCACAAATACATCCATCGTACCTCCTACATCACCCACTACAGCCAATCCAAGTCTCTCCCTTTCGACTAGATATTCAATCACCTGCAGCAACTTCCCATACCCATCGCAATACCCAACCTTCTTCCATCTCCGTCTTATTCCTACCTTCCACTAACACCACACCACACGTTGAAGCACCAGCTTACCACCATCATCTCGCCGTACCAATTTCAAATCCCAGAACTCCTCTGCCAATTACCAAAATCGAACAACAATTTCAGCTCACGAACCGGAGAAAATTTTATTGCGTAAATTTTTTTTTTAGAGAAAGCGTGTGGGAATTAATTTGGGAAAGTGATTTTGTGAGGAAACGTTCTGTTGTTATTGAGTGTTTTAAATAAGGGGCGTGATTTTGAGTTGACTGTTTCCCTCTGGATTGATCGACGCTTGGACAAACCACGGTGGTTTGAGTTTAGTTGTATGACTTGTGTTGTGTTGTTGGGCCTTGCTTCTTATAATTTAATTAGGCCCAGTTCTTTTGTTTTTGTTTTTTTTAAGCTCAGCTCTAATCTTTGTTGGGTTTAGTTAATTTTTTTTCCTTCATTTTTAGTTTAGTTTAGTTGTTTTCAAGTTTTTAGTGAAATTTAGTTTTCATCAAGTCAGTCTCTTTACTTTAGGTTTATTTTATTTATCTCCTATTCTTCTCTTTAAAAAAAAAAAGAGCTCAACACAAATTAGAAGTCATAGGAAGAAACAGACTCAAGGAATTCAGAGAGCAGTCAACGTGCAAACGGAATTTGAATTGTTGAATGAGCTAGCGCTACCCAATTTCGCTGGACGGACTGCCATACCCCCACTGTAAACTTCTTTTAACTCTACAGGTGCTCAGCTGCAAAAAAATTTATATATAGACAATTGTTGTAAAAAAATTCTGTAGGGGCAGCGGCTTTGAATGTACAATTTTTAATTTTTGCAATTATTTTGTGTGATTGCTGTTATTTCTGCATTTTTATTCATTCTGTTAAGGGCAATACCCCAATTCACATAAGGTGAGGGATTTCATCACCCTTTCCTTAGCCCACAAATTGCAGTTCATCGTAGAATCTGACTAATAATAACGGTTAGACGTTGGACTTAAGGGAGTCACGGGCTCATCTAGGGCTTAATTATATTGTGATAGTTGATTCATTGGAACGAATTATTTCTTGGTGTCTAGACTACGGCAGAGAAATAACCATTTATAAATATTACGGTGATTCGTAAATATTATATCGGTTGTTACTCTGAAGGTACTTAAACCTTCGGCTGCATTGCTAGGGTGATTCCTGGTGCACCGATAACTCCTGTCCGTTAACTGGCTGAGAAATCCTTTGATCTAAGTAATCAAACGCATCACTTTGTAATTTTGAGTTAGGAGCCAATAAGGACAGAAAACTTCATTGTAGCTAATTTCTGTGCTTGCATTTAACAACAATGAGTGAAAAAAGTGTTAGCCAACAAAATTCTCCTAGGGGTTCTCGAATCAACCAAAATTTTCCAACCGAATTGGATCAAAATCGAGTGAATCAAAACTTTCCAAACTTTGGGGATCAAAACCAAATAAATCAAAATTTTCAAAACCTCAATATCCAAATGGATAGACCCTTGTCTCTTCGTGATCGATGTTATCCTACTAGGACCGTTCAACCATCTGTCATTGTGTTCCCACCAGTTGAAGGAAACAATTTTGAGCTAAAACATTCTTTTATCCAAGGGGTACCAAAATTTACTGGGTCTGAAAATACTTATGAATTTCTAAGTGAATTTGAATTGTATGCGTCAACAACAAAAATGCAACAATTATCTAACGAATCGATTAAGCTAAGGCTAATTCCATTTGCACTACTTGAAAGCGCTAAAAGATGGCTAAATTCTCTTCCACGACATTCCATAAGAAGTTGGGATGAATTTGTCACTGCATTCTTGAAAAAGTTTTTCCCTTTCCATAAAACTCTAAAAATTCGAACTGAGATAAACCAATTTTGTCAAAATGAGGGGGAAACTTTTTCAAAATACTTTGAGAGATTCAACCAGCTATTATATAGTTGCCCTCATCATGAATTCTAAAAGATCACTTATGTCAAATTGCATATGAAGGGCTAAACTATCAGACTAGAACTCAACTAGAATCAATGTGTGGAGGAGACTTTATGTCTAAAACAGCCGATGAAGCTTGGCGGTTTTTAGAAGATTATTCTGAAAAGGACATGCAGTGGGAATCGATTCGTGTTCCCATTCGTACTTCTACTAGAGGAGTGCATGTCGTGGACCCAAGTCAAATTCCTTTAGAAAATCAAACTCCTCAAGCCGGAGAAGGGTTACCCCACTATTACTCTCGGGACCAAGCCAATGTTATAGTTCAAAATAACCCTTACTCAGCCACGTACAATCCAGGTTGGAGGAACCACCCAAATTTTTTCTTGGTCGAACCCCAATAATTCGGCTAACCCATCTCACGTGCAACCCTTTATTCCCAATCCGAATTACCAAGCTCCTTCTTCAAATTCTCAAACATCTCAAGCTTCACCCCAATCCAAACAACCTTATAGGCACCCCAATTTTCAATCATCAAACCAATCCTCTCAATCTTCTCAACCGTCACAAGAAATTGTGCATCTAGAAAAACAGTTGAGCTCTTACGAAGCCAAAATGAATTCGCAAGACGCTAAAATGGACCAAATGATGAATATGATAAAGGAAATGGCGAAAAATAATGAGAGGGGAAAATTGCCTAGTCAACCCAAGGTGAATCCAAAGTATAACTCTCGTGCTGTAAATTCTTTTGAGGACGAAAACCAAAATCCAGTCAACGCTATTACAACCCTTCGATCTGGAAAGAGGATTGATAATAACGTGGGCGACCCTGATGAACCTTCTAACTCGACCCCAATCCCTAATCTTGATGATCACCCATTGGCTTCGAATGCCAATTATTCTAAACCTCAAGTTCCCTTGAACGTTGGCAATCCCAACAGTTCTTCTCCCAGTGTCGGCAAACCCGACCCACCTTCGAAAATTGATGTTGGCAATCCCAACATTTCATCTTCTACACCCCTACCACCTTCTTCCTCGAATGATGAAACTCATCACAGAGTCGAAAAACCAGTAGCTCCTTTTCCTCATAGACTCAACAATAAGAAGAAAGCGGCAAATTTCGATAAAATTCTGGAAATTTTTTAACAAGTCCATGTGAACATTCCTCTTTTAGACACCATTGAACAAATCCCTCAATATGCTAAATGTCTTAAGGAATTGTGCACACAAAAACGTGCGACCAATGTCCCAAAAACCGCCTTTCTAACTGCAAATACAAGCTCTGTTCTTTCGAATCTTGCCCCAGTCAAGTATAAAGACCCTGGCTGCCCTACGATTGATTGTAAAATAGGAAACACTCACATCTCTCGTGCCCTACTCGACCTTGGTGCCAGTGTCAACCTTCTCCCTTATACTGTCTATCGTCAACTTGGACTAGGGGAGATTAAACCAACAAACATCACACTTCAACTAGCCGATCGATCTGTCAAAAAGCCATTGGGAATTATCGAAGACGTCTTGATACAGATCGAACAGTTCTACTTCCCTGTCGATTTTATAGTTCTAGAAACAGAGCCTGTCTCAAATCCCAAAGTTCAAATACCATTGATCTTAGGACGCCCTTTTTTAGCAACCTCTAATGCTGTCATTAATTGTAGGAATGGTCAGCTTCGACTTTCCTTCGGGCACCTAACCATTGAGCTAAACATCTTTATTCTCAACAAGCAACCTAGGGATTTTGAGGTCGATGAAATTGACATGATTCAAACCACAGTTGATGAAACCTCTAGTGATACTTCTGAAGCCCTGAAAATGTGTCTTGACCATTTCGACTCTAATTTCGATGAACTCGAATACATTTCTGAACTAAACAAAATTCTTGACTCCGACACTTCGTCACCTGGATCTAACCAAGGAATGTTGACCAATGTTGATACACAAGAACTTCCTAAGTTAGACCTCAAACCCTTGCCACCAGACCTTAAGTATGCCTACCTAGACTCTTCAAAAACTTTTCCCGTAATCTTGGCCTCCGATATTACTCAGGACCAAGAAGAAAAACTCTTAGAAGTTTTGTGGGAAAATAAAGATGCCTTGGGGTGGGAAATTAGCGATATAAAATGAATTAGCCCATCAATTGTGGAACATCGCATACATTTAGTTGATGAGGCTAAACCCACCCGTGAGGCTCAAAGGCGATTAAACCCGAACATGAGAGAAGTGGTCAAGGAGGAGATAATCAAATGTCTAGACAATAACATCATCTATCCCATCTCTGATAGTACTTGGGTGAATCCGGTACAAGTTGTACCAAAGAAGTCAGGAGTCACAGTGATCAAAAACGACAGTAATGAACTCGTCCCAACAAAAATCAAAACCAAATGGCGTGTGTGCATCGACTATCGAAAGCTTAACTCAGCCACACGAAAAGACCATTTTCCCTTGCCTTTTATTGACCAAATGCTCGAACGCTTAGCGGGACATGAGTACTACTGTTTTCTCGATGGATACTCTGGCTATAACCAAATTCCTGTTGCTTTAGAAGATCAACATAAGACCACCTTTACTTGTCCCTTTGGAACCTTTGCTTATCGTCGCATGCCTTTTGGTCTTTGTAATGCCCCCGCGACTTTCCAAAGGTGTATGATGAGTATTTTCTCTGATATGGTGGAAGAATTCTTGGAAATATTCATGGACGATTTTTCAATATATGGATCATCCTTTTCCCAATGTCTCACTCATTTAGAACTCGTCCTTAAGCGTTGTAAGGAGAAATCACTCGTGCTTAATTGGGAAAAATGCCACTTTATGGTAAAAAGGGGGATAGTTCTAGGTCATGTCGTCTCCAAAGATGGCCTAGAAGTCGATAAATCCAAAATCGATTTGATTGCTAATTTACCTCCTCCTAAGTCTGTCAAAGATGTTCGTTCATTTCTTGGCCATGCAGGATTCTATAGAAGATTCATTAAGGATTTCTCAAAAATTTCAAAACCTCTCTCAAATTTACTTGACAAAGACGTAAAGTTTGAATTTTCCAATGATTGCAAAACATCTCTTAAAACTCTTAAATCACTCTTGACCACAACTCCCATCATTCAACCTCCTGATTGGACTCAACCCTTTGAACTTATGTGCGACGCTTCTGACTTTGCAATTGGAGCCATCTTGGGTCAGCGAATTGATAAACTCCCTCGAGTCATTTACTACGCTAGCAAAACCTTAAACGAGGCCCAATTGAATTACTCAACTACTGAAAAGGAATTTTTGGCAGTTGTCTTCGCTCTTGAGAAATTCAGACCATATCTCATAGGATCCAAAGTCATAGTTTACACTGATCATGCTGCCCTACGATATTTGCTTTCTAAGAAGGATGCTAAGGACCGCTTGATTCGTTGGATCCTTCTTCTTCAAGAATTCGATATAGAAATACGAGATAAAAAGGGTTCTGAAAATGTCATAGCTGATCATCTCTCTCGAATTGTGCACGAAAATGATAACGACACCTAAATCGATGACTACTTTCCTGACGAACAACTCCTTTCGATCTCTAACACCCCTTGGTACGCTGACACTGTGAATTATCTTGTCACACAACAAATGCCCGCTGAATGGTCGAAACAAGATAAACAAAAAATTCTCTCGAAAGTTCGAAACTTCTATTGGGACGACCCATATCTTTTCAAGTACTGCCCAGACCAAATCATTCGAAGGTTTGTGCCCGATCATGAACACCAAAGTATTCTCTCCTTCTCACATGACCATGCTTGTGGCGGTCATTTTGGAGCAAGAAAAACTGCTGCAAAAGTTTTGCAAAGCGGTTTTTATTGGCCCACACTCTTCCGTGACGCTTTCGAATTTTGCTCTAAATGTGAGCGGTGTCAAAAAACGGGTCGAATCTCTAAGCGGAACATGATGCCTCTCAACCCCATTTTAGTGATTGAGTTATTCGATGTTTGGGGCATCAACTTTATGGGACCATTCCCCAATTCATTTGGGAATCTTTACATCTTGCTTGCGGTAGATTATGTCTCAAAATGGGTTGAAGCCATTCCGACCAAAACCAACAACAACAAGGTCGTTGTCAAATTCCTCAAAGAAAACATCTTTTCACGCTTTGGCACACCTCGAGCTATCATTAGCGATAATGGCACTCACTTCTGTAATCGTGCTTTTGAGTCCTTGCTCAAGAAATACTCAATCACACACAAACTGTCGACCCCCTACCATCCACAAACTAGTGGGCAAGTAGAAGTCTCCAATAGACAAATCAAACAAATTCTTGAGAAAACCGTGAATTCCAATAGAAAAGATTGGTCCGTAAAACTGATTGATGCACTTTGGGCTTTTCACACTGCTTATAAAACCAATCTAGGAATGTCACCATACCGATTAGTCTTTGGAAAGGCCTGTCACTTACCTCTTGAATTAGAGCATCGTGCTCTTTGGGCCATAAAATTTTTGAATTTTGACTTAGAAAAAGCCGGCTCACATAGGAAGTTACAAATTTCGGAATTAGAGGAATTAAGAAATGAGGCGTATGAAAATGCGAAAATCTACAAAGAAAGAACCAAAGCCCAACACGACAAAAACATACTTCGTAAGGAATTGAACATAGGTCAAAAAGTTCTTTTATACGACTCTAGACTTCACTTGTTTCCAGGAAAACTCAGATCTCGATGGACTGGACCTTATGTCGTGAAAACAGTATACCCTCATGGAGCAGTTGAAATTGAAAATCCTAGGGATGGAAAAGTCTTCAAAGTAAACGGTCAACGACTGAAACCATTTTTGGAATTCGAGCAATATGACGAAGATGACTCTATCGATCTGCATGATCATCCACCATGAAATCAGGTGGTACACGTTCTTTTTCTTTTATTTTTCTTTTTCATTTTTTTATTTTATTTTTGTTTTTCTGCCTTAGACAGTTGGGACACTGTCTCAATCAAGTGTGGGGGGGAGTTTGCATTTCATCCATTTTCATTTTTCTTTGTTTTTATTTCTTTTTATTTTCAGCCATTTAAGTAGGACCATCATACATTTTAGATTGTAGTAACATACCATAAATTTTTTTTTTGAAATACGACTCATTTTCAATTGATATAGCAAAATAAGTTTACAATTTTTAGCCAGTTGATAGTATTTTTCTCTCTCAACTTAGATCGAATAGGAAATATAATGAAAAGTTTAATTTTGAGGGATAATAGTGTAACCGGTACATAGGGAGATTCTTAGGTGATGGCCATGAAATCTATTCTATATTGTAGACTTTGTTTAAATAAGCAAAGGACTTAAAATACTTATATTGGCTTTTCAAATCTTTAAAACTAAGTTGTGTTAAGTTGAATTCGCGTAACTCTCCTTTGTGCTTATATTTTCGATAATAATAATAGTATTCCAAGGGTATCCAACATTGCTTGTATATCGAGCGTTGGTGTGCAAACCCGCCAAGCTCTATCCGACATGTTGTTGACAAAGTCAAAGTTGGAATATCTTGGTCTCATTTTATGAGATTGGACACCTAAGGATTACCGACACATTGTTGACAAAGTCAAAGTCGGCCTGCACAATCCGCCAAGCTCTTTACCCACTCTCCGTTAGTCCGCGAGGCAGTGCATGGGTGGTAAAACTTGGTCTTCTAAGTTAGGTGTATGTACTTAATCATAAATCTTAAAATTTTATAGAATAAAGAATAAGCGATGATACCCAAACACTTCTTGACCTTATTGATTTGACTAGCCATACATGAGAAAATTAGAATACCACTTTGCAAACTGTGCCAAGCAAACTAAGAATTTATTTCATGGCTGCACTATGTTATCGACCAAACTAACTGGCCAAACTGGAATTTAACATTTGAAAACTTGATTTATATTGAAAATTTGTGACAAGTCGAGGTATCCAAAATAAAATCAACTGGTTAGAAATTGTTAACTTAACTTGTTGTACCACTTTCCTGAAACAAGTCGTGTTTTCCTTTTTCGTTTTTATTTGCATATGTCCATTGCATTCATATAGTTTAATTAGAATCATAGCATACTGCATTTGGGTTTTGTGGGTAGTATCCGCTGAAAACCCTCACGAGACATCACTTGTCCTACTAGGGACACCTAGAGGTTTAACGGCTTGTTGCATGCGCTCAATGCAATCGTGTTTCCTACGAAAGTGCGACCTATCTAGTTAGTTTTTCATTTTCTTTTTTTACTCGAGGACGAGTAAGAGATAAGTGTGGGGGTATTTGATTAACATAGAAATGTGCTTATTTTATGCTCGTATATTTTATCTTTTGTAAATAAATAAATGATACTTTGGTTACTTTTGTATGTTTTTACAGGATGTCAAGAAATGCCTCCTCCGTTTCAAATTAAAGGCCAACTACAGATAAAAAGCTACTTCCCCGTACTAAAGTCATCTCAATCACAAAAGACGTCGTAGCTCACTGGTAAATTCATAGAGATTTGTACTAAGAGACCCGAGTTTGATCCCCATCGAGTTCACTTTTTGCCAAAGAAACGGAGCGCGTTCACACTGGCCCCTCTGCTTTGAGGAATATTTGGATTAGTGTTATGTTATATATATACATACACATATTCATGTGTATGTATTTATGATGTGCACCAATTAACATTTCAGCAATAGCCATATTCTTATCATGGAGTTAAATTCAAATCATTCAATTTCAATTAGAAGAATTTCTGATTGAATTGCTGCCAAGAAAAGATCAATTGTGAAGATTTTATCCTTTGTTGCCTTTGGAGTCTAATAAGCATCCTTGTTTGGGAGAATTAATTATATGCAATCTTTTATCAATCAATTAGCCACATGGGAGAATTGAGAGATATGGAAAATATTTACCATGATATGCCCAGATTTTCTCCAATCAAGCTGAGTCAAGGAAGGAAAGAGATATTCATGAATGAGGAGGCCCATTTATTCATAGACCTAATTATGGTTTTCCCATTCTCATCTATAAATATGTGTTGTAACCATTGTGAAAAGGATCCATTCTTCTGTACTCTCTTTTATTCTAAACAAAGTTTTTTTTCAATTCAGTTTTATTGCTCTTTTCTAACAATTTGTGTTTCTATTCAATTAGTTTTGATAGAACACGAATTGTTATTGTTATTTCTGTTTGCATATTAGAATTAGTCGTTCGATTAGATTCAACGACAATTCTAAGTTTAATTTCTGTTGTTGTAGTTGTTAATTGTTGTTTTCTTTCTAGTTAATTGTCTTTCAGTTTCAGTTGTTAAATTTTGGTGTTGATCTGATTAGATTCAGATCAACAGTAAAATCATTAGCGTTAAAAATATCCTCAGAATTCGTCTAACTCGCCCAAGAATAAATAGATAATAATTTTTAATTACACCTCCCTGTGTTCGACCTGTATGCTACACACCTGTATGCTTGCAGAATTTATTGTAAATGTCACACTTTTCTAATTCATAGACTAGCGTCGATCATATATCGACATGTATATGAGTTTTTCAATATATTAAAGTGTTTTGTGATTTTTGATTTTTTGGCTTGTATAAACTTGTTTTTCTTGATTTAATAACTATTCGAGAGATATTTAAATAAGAATTAACAGAAATACAAAGCATCATTTTAAACTAATGATAAACATATATGAAACTAGTACATAACTTAAGACAGAAATACGAAAATTGAAATACAAGCTAATACAGTAAGACAATAATCTTAGAATTCAGCAGAGGAGGAGGATAATGATGACAAGCCAAGTTTTCTTCCAACTTCCCAAATAACTTACTCATTTTAGTAGACATCTTTTCTAATTTCTTACTAAATGATCTCTTAAGTGTCTTTTGGTTCTTGGATAAAATTATTTGGTTTTTGAGAAGGGTTTCTTGGAAGGGTTAGCAAGAAATTCAATGCTTTCTAAGGAAATGTCTTCTTGTTCTTCTTCGATATACATATGATCGGTTTCTTCTTCTTGTTTCAATCTTGCTCATTTTTTCGCATATGTTTCATATGAATGATATACTAGTGGAATCTTCATAAGAGAAATATTTCCGAAATTGAAAATTTTCAAGAAACAAACTCTTCCTCTTTGAAATCGACACCAAAATATTTGAAAATACATGTAAGATAAAATCCTTGGTATAACATATTTTGTTTTGCAGAAATATCCTTTGGAAGAAACTCACTTAAAATTGCTTGAGTCCAATTAATGTAATAATTTCCAAAAATAGCAAAGAGATCTTTATTAACTTTCATGGTAGGTTGCTGAAATTTCCAGAATGAAGGGTGATGGTATGTTAAAGAATTAAGTTAACAATTCTTGCTTTTGATGATGAAAACGTTTTTTGAATTCCATATTTTATCATTTTGAAAGATATTATGAAAAGTTTCTAAATCACTTTCATTGATTTAAAAATACGCAAGATCCATTCCCGAATTCGTGCAGCCCAAAATAGCACTTCAAACTTCACAATTCAATCTTTAATGCTATTCCAAGTTTAGTTTTCATTTCCTTGATAAAAATTACAATTCAGGTTTGCATAAAACATCTTAGCTATATTTGGGTATCAAACTTCATCGTTTTCCTGAGAACCAGCAAGACTTAATATTTCATTTCTTTGAAAAGAGATTCAAGTCATAAGTAGCAAAATCATCAAAATAACAAATTTTCCTGTGTTGACTTTACCAAAGTTTACATAGCTAATGTAATCTTTGATAGCATCCAGGTCGTTATAGAGGAATGTTTGGTAGCATTGGCTAGCCTCATTGTTTTTGGAGTACTTGAGGAAGCTATTAGAGAATAGTTTTGAAGAGTTATAGGAAAATGAAGAATAGTTTGAATTTTGAAATAAAGGTAGAATGAGATGATAGGAATATGTAAATAAATAGGGAATCACATGTCTACTGGTAAAGAAATTCTTTTTCTGTACATTGGAGTTGGTGAAAAGGTTAGAGGGAAATTCAAGAGTTTGAAATTCAAATTTTCAAATTTCAAATTTTCGAAAGCACATATGTCGACATGTACAAATAGGTATGTCGACATGCCTTCTAATTTTTGAAGAGATGTTTTGACTTTTTGTTTCTTAATTTATTTATATCCTATATTTCTTATTTAATTAATTTTTGGGTTACTAATTATTATAAAAAATACTTTTTATATAATTTTATTATTAAATAATTATTATTTCAAATTCAAAATTTTGAATTTTGATTTTTAAAATTTAAATTTCAAAAAAAGCAAACAAGCAAACACTCTATATCTCAGGAATTGTTGTGAAACACATATTTGACTTACTCCTTTCTTGATCTTCATCTCTGGGTAATGAATTAGAATCGTCCAAAGTTGCTGCATACACTCTTTTTATCTTCTTTGATGAGTTATTATTTATTTGTTGATTTTGCTTCTTCGAATATGTACAAAATCTTTTCAAATGTCCAAATTCGTCGTAGTTGTAACATCTAACATTTGTCGGGGTTTCATTATTTTTCACAAACTTTCTTTGCTCATTCCTCTTCAAATTATTTCATTTTATATATCTCAGGAATTTTCGAATTTTTTGTCATTAGTGTTGTCTCTTCATCATCATCACTATCTGAGGCCGAATCTTTAGTAATTGCTTTAAATGTTATCGATTTCTTTTATGATGACTTATATTCTTTTCTTTCTTGCATCTGAACTTCAAATGACATTAGATTACCAATTAATTCCTCAATTTTCATTGTACTAATATCGTTAGCCTCTTCAATTGCAAGTATCTTTTGATCCCATTCTGAAGTTAATGAATTCAGAACTTTCTGACTTATCTTTCTCAGAATATGTTTTTCTCAAAGCCATTAGTGAATGTACGATTTCTTTCAACCTGTAGTACATATCAGAGATAGACCCATTCTTATAATTTTAAATAATTCAAACTGATTAATTAACATGGATATTTTGGTTTGTTCAACCTTGCTTGTTCCTTCGTGAGTCACTTTCAAAGTTTTCTAGATTTCATATGCAGACTTAAAAATAAATACTCTATTAAATTCATTCCTTTCTAAAGAATATAATAAAATATTCATAGCTGTAGAATTATTTTGTGTAGTGGCTTTCTGATAATTAGTCCACTGTGCAAAATTAGTAATGGGTTAAACATATTCGGTTTATGTGATATTCCAAGTGTCTAATCCTACAGATTGCAAATAAATTTTAATTGTGCAAGCCTAATACGCATAATTACTACCGTTGAATAGTGGTGGTCTAATAGTGGACTGGCCCTCTATAAATGAATTATTATTATTGATAACTCTAGCATTGGTTGCCATTTAAACTTTTCAAAAAATCATATTATGAAAACTTTGAATATCAATGCTCTGATACCAATTGTTGGGGATGTAGATTAAGGATCTTAAGCAAATACTAGAGGGGGTGAATAGTGTTTTATGGAATATATTAAATTTCTTCAATTCTTTTTGAATTATACAGAATACTATGCAAATCATAGATATCACAAATCACTGATGTCAAAAAACTCAAAATTAATCACAAACGCATAATGTAGAATAAAAAGCAGTAAAAAAATGTACATACCGGGATTTTATACTGGTTCGGGACTCCTTTACATCCAGTCTCATACAACGCTATGTTGATGTGGATTATTATTCAACACATCCAATTACAATCCTTGATTTCAGGGTTACAAGGGCTGAGACGACCCGATTTCCCGTTCTCACGGAAACAAGGTTATCTTTGGAATATAACACAGAAACATATAATAGCAGAACAGAATTAAATAAATACACCAGAATGAACAACAAAATATACTGGATAAAAGTAATCATCAGAGTTACACAGTATACAGGATCTTACTTAGTACAAATACAGTTCAGCTATACATAAATGTCTACAGCGGAAATAAACAAAATATGTACAATAGGAGCTGAACAGCATAAAAAGAAATAAATGATAGAATCCATCTTCAGCTCCAGCTATCCAGAAAGAACCAGCTAAACCTGAATACAAGGCTGCCCGTGTAGAAAAAGGGGCACCCGAGTTTGAGAGTGAAACAAACTACGAGTCAGTCATGGGACTGGTATGAGAAATCCACTCAACACATATATAATTGGCTAATCACAGGACCACGCCACTTTCGTGGAACGGGTTTACTCCATTGGATTGCCAGTGCTTTAAAACAAATCTTTCTTTTAAACATCGCTATGCTTTTTATAAAAATGAAGCCGTTATAAGACTCAGTTCCCATCACACAATGCAACGCAAACCGGAGGATAGAGTTTTTACCTTATAACGGCCAAAATATGCTTGATACGAATAAAACAAAGGCATTTGATATTATTGCTAGTGTTTATATGTTTCGAAAACAATTTCAAATCATAACTATCAATCATAGACGACATGAGCGTCCCATGCCATTATGTCGCCAAATGTATATATACAATCGAAACCGCACGATCACGTATTTGGAAATTGGATTTCCGTCATGAACCAAGGCAAAAGATAGTCCTTACCGAATTCGAGACGCTCTAGCCCGCCCCTCAGGAACAGCCGCAACTGCCCCTTGGATCGTCAGGGCCGGTCCACACGAAGTGGATTATAATGCCTGAACAATGCGTTTCTCCACACTTTGGGGTGTAAATGAGCCAACGAATGACTCCATCGGACCCGGATCGTCCGATCAAACCGAGGCGCCTCACAACAGCAACAACCACATAGGTGAAAAGTATATAAATGTCAGGGCTGGTAGGTCACTGACACCACCCTAGCTAGAAAGAAAACGCACGTCCCCCCTGAGGTCCTGCTCCCGTTTCTGGTTCATACCGGGGTGTGAGGCTCGCGAATTCACGTTCTACACAAAGCTACGCCACACAGGCGATGCTTTGATCATCACCACAAGACTTTGCTTTTCAACAGAAGCCCTGATCACTGCATCTTAGCATGCCACACAGGCAATTCACACCGTGCAACTGATGGCTATCAATCACACAGAACAAATTCCAATGTCGGACACACAGTCCATTTACAAGTCCGTTCTGGGTCTGAACGAAACCGGAGGCACTAAATACCTCGCAAACCCATCGATCACCACATACGTCTGGACGATCACCACTCATTATCCATATTTCGGGATGCCTCCCAATCAGGACCTCGGTTACCATCCAAACGAGGTGAAGATCTCCGGTCTTCGACCATCGTCTTCATCTTCGAATTTCAATCGTCGGTCGATTATTCGAAATGAGAATTAACTCGGCCTTTCCAAATAATTCACGTATATTTAGAATTTCAAATCGATTTATTTCAATGGTTAAATTATTCGACAACACCAATTGTGTTCTTTAATGTAATTTTCACACCAAACACATTCAACCATCAAAAGCCACACAAATCAAGCAAATTCAGTTTAATTCCATTCCATATCGTTTATGGTATTTTATAACTATTTATCGCTATTTTTATTTATTTTAAAATAGCCATTTTATTCAAAACGACGCTTCGAGCCATAAGGCGGCCGTGGCGCTGTTTTTCTTCAGATTTGATTTACACATATCTGAAAATCTAACCGTTGGATCGTCACAAAATTTACATCATTAGAAAGGTCTTTTCAAAACGAACCCAACGGTTCCAGTTTCTGGAAAATCCGACGGTCGGATCTTCCGGTACAATCGTTTGAAATTTCGATTTCAAAATACGAACTGCAGCGTCGTTATTCGATTAAATAAAATTATATTTATATTTATATATAAATATAATCGTTTCTGGCGCTGTTTTTCTTCAGAATTGAATTAAACATTCCAGACAATCCAACCGTTGGATTTTAACAAGGTTGGTGCCGTTGGAAAGATTATTCCAAGGCGAACCCGACGGTTGAGGTTTCGGGAAAATCCAATGGTCGGATTTCCCGTACTAGTCGTTTGAAATCACGGTTTCAAAATACGAACTGCACGGCTTCGTTTCGTTTTAATTTTATTTATATTTATATATTTATATAAATATAGTTCATTCAACAATTTCAATAGCGTTTTCACTTCAATAATTTTTCTAACACCTTAAATATTGGAAAAATTTCGCCATAACCTCCCCTGCACCGGGAGCGTCGGGAAATCGCAAATAGCGTCCCGGTCCTTCTAATCTCAAAAAGAAAAAAAGAAAAAGCCAAGCGGCTAGCCAACAGGCTCAAAATCATCACCCAAACAAATCAGTAAATGTGTACCTATTTGTCGGGCACAAATTTTATTCCTCTTCTCTAGCCCCTTTGCTATAACCTGTTCAATGAATATGCATGTACATATATATACAGTCCATATCATTTTTCATTTTCTATTCAACTTCATAATTGATTTCTATTTGGTTTAAAAACACCATTCATTCTAATGTTACATAAATAGGTGCAAATCATTTCATTAGCTAATTAATGAATATTTCAACTCATATATGTTTATTTTGAACAAGTGGCTATTTTTAACACTTCACATTTCAACGATTTATGCATACAATAAAAATGTGATTTTTATTATAAAACAATTCATTTCAAAACACTATTTTTCTATATAGTTCATATAGTCGATAAAAGGTGATTTTTATTATCAAACAATTTATTTCAAAATATGAATACCATTCAACACATGAATTTCTAAACAACGAATGAATATCAATTCAACACATGAATGTTTTCAATAGTTTTTATATATAGATAAAAATGTGATTTTTGTTATCGAACAATTTATTTCAAAATATGAATACCATTCAACACATGAATTTCTAAACAACGAATGAATATCAATTCAACACATGAATGTTTTCAATAGTTTTTATATATAGATAAAAATGTGATTTTTATTATCGAACAATTTATTTCAAAATATGAATACCATTCAACACATGAATTTCTAAACAACGAATGAATATCAATTCAACACATGAATGTTTTCAATAGTTTTTATATATAGATAAAAATGTGATTTTTATTATCGAACAATTTATTTCAAAATATGAATACCATTCAACACATGAATTTCTAAACAACGAATGAATATCAATTCAACACATGAATGTTTTCAATAGTTTTTATATATAGATAAAAATGTGATTTTTATTATCGAACAATTTATTTCAAAATATGAATACCATTCAACACATGAATTTCTAAACAACGAATGAATATCAATTCAACACATGAATGTTTTCAATAGTTTTTATATATAGATAAAAATGTGATTTTTATTATCGAACAATTTATTTCAAAATATGAATACCATTCAACACATGAATTTCTAAACAACGAATGAATATCAATTCAACACATGAATGTTTTCTATACAATGAATAAATATAGTTTAAGCATATGAAAATAATTCAAACACACAAATATTATTCAAAATTTCGGCAGCATAACGGCAGGGTAGTTAAACCGGCACCGTCCCTAGGACGGCTCCTCGCTCTACCTTAAAACCTCGCGGTTTTTGACAATGGGGTTCATGCATCTAGTTCGCACGCAGGCGGCATGTATATATTTATTTCATTTCCACAAACTAATCCTATGTGGTTTCAACCAAATATTTCACAACCACCAATGGGTATTTTTCAACCGCAATCAACCAATATCAATCACAAACAATCCCAAACAATCATTCAATTTTCACAACAATTTCAACCAATAAATATCGTCCATGGTTTGTGGACGAGGGGCGTATATATATAGATATATATTTATTTATATATAGCAATTCACTTTTAATTCACACATATATAAATAAAAATTTTAAATCAGAAATCTCACCTATAGCTATCCAGTACCACGACTCTTCCTTTATAGAAATCTTCGCCTTTTGTCGCTTTCGCCCGTATTCTCTACCTATGTAAAAATAGAATTTTTACTATGCTATTCAATATATAAAAATTGAATTTTGACTTCGCTATTCAATATATAAAAATATGATTTTTACTTCGACTTTCAACATATAAAAATATGATTTTTACTTCGACTTTCAACATATAAAAATATGATTTTTACTTCGACTTTCAACATATAAAAATATGATTTTTACTTCGACTTTCAACATATAAAAATATGATTTTTACTTCGACTTTCAACATATAAAAATATGATTTTTACTTCGACTTTCAACATATAAAAATATGATTTTTACTTCGACTTTTAACATATAAAAATATGATTTTTGCTTCGACTTTCACTAAATAAAAATATGATTTTTACTTCGACTTTCACTAAATAAAAATATGATTTTTACTTCGACTTTCACTATATAAAAATATGATTTTTACTTCTCCACAAATCTGATCTTTTTAAAGTTTACCTTTTCTTTTAACTTAAAATTAAAATCTGTTTAAATCCTTTATATAAAAAAAACAGTTTTAAATCTTTATTAAAATTTCAGTTTTAAACCTAATTAAATTTCGGTTTTAAAATTCTAAACAAAATCAGTTTCAAAATGTTTTTTTTTTTTAAATTACTGTTTTAAAATCTATTTAAAAATTACAGTTTTAAAATCTAAAAAAAAATAAAATAACAGAAAAAAAACTTACAAAAAGGGGGGGGGGGGGTTCGCAGACGTCGGAGGTGCTTCTCGAGCTGGGCGGCTCGGGGCTTTGAACGCGGGGGCGGCTTCGGGGTCTCGAACGGCTTCGGGGGGTGTCGAATTGAAGGAGGAGGAGGGAGCGATGCAAGGAAGAGGGGGGGGGAAAGAAGATCGGAGGGCGGTGGAGGTTTCTGACCGTCGGTGAAGGCGGCGGCTTCCGCTGCTGCTTTCTTCTTTTTTTTTTTATTGAAATAAAAGTGAACGGGGGGGGGGGGGGGCAGGAAGAAAGATAAAGGGAGGGAGGGAATTAAAAAATATTTTTTTTATTATTTAATTATTTAATTTTGCAAATAGGTTGACTTTTACATACGACCTCGAAACGAGGCCCACCGCCTGTCGTCCATAGCGTTTCACCCCCATCCCGAACACAATGGGATATGTATCGCAAGCTGATTCGATTGTTACAATCAGTTTCCTTTTGAATTTTCATTTAAATCATTATATTGAATTTTAAACGTACATTTCAAATTACCGGGGTCACATACTAACTAGAAAAATTCCAGAAAAATATTTTCTAGCTTCGTATTGACGATATGGTCCTAACAAAACTAGTTTCGTCGAATTCTGAGACCGTTTGAAAAATGGCCAATTTCCAGTCGATTAAAATCAACGGAAACTGGTCAAACGCGTTTTCTTTTGCCACGCTCACATATTGATTCGAAAAATTATGAAATTTGAAATCTAGCAATAACTTGACACTGCGGATCCAACAAAAGTGGTTTCGTCGAAATCCGAGGTCATCTGCAAAATGTCCATTTTTAAGGGCCTGAATTCCATAGCGACTATTCAGAATTTTCAACTGGACATATCTTTTGATTCCCGCTATCAAATTTCGATTGGTCGGATTCGTTAGAAAGATATCATCAACTAGATCCTAATGTTTTTGGTTTCACTAAAATCCAGATTGTTTTGCACTCGGTATATTCAATTGAAGTTTGAAATCGAATTATCGAACTACCGCGCCATTTTCAATTCTATATATAATTATAATTAATTATATTGGTTTTCAAATGTCGATTTCAACTCAGTTTTCATCGCCATTATTTAAAATATTTATTTTAAATAATTAAAATCCATTATTTTAGCCAATTTAAAAATTTTAAATTGGTTCAGATTTTCTGGGTCGTTACAAGGGCATACCCTAACTGATTCCAAGCACAGTAAGCCTGAGTTGATTTTTCAGGCTACAACTTTACACCCAATCGATTTTTAAGACACAATCGCACCTAATAGATTTGTACGGGACACTACCACACCCTTCTCTTATCAGTTTTTGTAGCATCGAATTGATAGGACCTGATCTTGCGATCTTTGGTTACAAACAACCTATAACTCTTGAGTAACACTTGAATTTCATAGAGAGTTTGATTTAGAATTGAAAGAGAAGATGAATGACATAATTTCTATGGAAGCCAGCGGAGTATAAGTGCAGAAAGTTAAGAAATTAAGAAGAAGAATTTTGGAATGATTAGGGAAGAAGAAGATGATGAAAACTGCTTTTTTAAATGGTGAACTAGAAGAGGAAATTTACATGGACAAACCTGAAGGATTTGTAGTTCCTGTCAAGAACATAAAGTTTGCAAATTAGATAAATCATTATATGGTTCAAAACAAGCTCTTAAGCAGTGGCATGAAAAATTTAGTAACTTAATAATCTCACATGATTTTAAAGTTAATGAAAGTGACAAATGCATTCATTATAAATGCGAGAATGACATTTGTACTATCATATATTAGTACATGGATGACCTACTTATCTTTAGGTCAAACATTCATGCCATAAACATTGTTAAATCTTTTCTAAGTGCCAATTTTGACATGAAAGGTCTAGGTGAAGCGAGTGTAATCCTTGGTATTAAGATTACTAGATCCAAAAAGGGACTTTCTTTGGATCAATCTCATTATGTTGATAAGATTCGAAAGAAATACAGTTACTTTAACTGCAAACCTGAATGTACACCATATGATCCCGATGTGAAGCTATTTAAAAACACTAGTGAAGGTGTAAGACAGTCTAAATATGTTAGCATCATTGGAAGTCTTCGGTATGCTATGGATTGTACTAGACCAGACATTGCATATGTCGTGGGATTATTGTGTAAGCTTTCAAGTAGACTTAGTATAGCGCATTAGCATGCTATTGAGAATGTCATGAGATGCCTTAAACCACAAGTACAAAATAGTCCTGTTGCTTCGCCTTATTTGCATCGGTTGTTGTAAAAATTGATGCAAATAGTGTTATTTGCACAACTTTTAATTCAACAGCCGATGCAATTAGGACAAAAAACCAATAGATAATACAAATGCTATATTCTTCGGTTTTTATTTGCAATTGAGGCAAATTTATAGAAGTAATTGGAAACGTCTATTACATTAGCATCGGCTGAGTCATAACTGGTACATAACCGGTACATAACCAGTGTAATTTATTTTAGGCGGGTCAAATAAAATTTATTGAATCGGGTCTAACTTTCACTTTACGCATTATTTTGCGTCTTAGGTTTAACATTTTCGTTGTTTCATGCCTCCCTTTTACTTTGATGCATCCTTTCAACAAAAAAAATGAAAAGAAGAATCAACGCTACAGAAGAAGAAATGAAGTTACCACTGAAAATAATTTCGGCCTTGATTTCGCCCTATTTTGGAGGATATGGATTTTGCCTCGTCTTCTTCCCTTTGTTAAGGTACTGTGTTTCTATGTTTTTTAACCCTAGTTTTACATAAATTTTGATTTGGTTTTTTTAATTTTTTGCTATTATTTTAAATCATTCGATTTATTTGTAGTCATCAATTTTAACGGCTATTAAAATCGCTTTACGTATTGATTTATTCATTTTATTTGTAGAAATAAACTATTCGCAGCAAACATGGTTTAATACACGAATTTTGCATGTCTTTGTCTTTGGAAATCTGTCTTATTAAAGCCTTAACCTGTATTGAACAATTTGAATGTTTTCTATTTGGATATTCGATAATGGTAGTGAAGTGACAACCCTAGTTCACATTTGTTGCAAGTATGGTTTAATACAGGAATTTTGTATGTATGGTCCCAAAATTGCTGGCACTTTCACGATGAATCAACTTGTATGCTCCTAAGTTTTTTTTATTAGTACTATTTTGTATGTATAGTCCCAAAAATTTGTTACATTTTGATTTATTTTAAACACGTTATTTAACTCGAGGTTCTTATTAGTATTATTTACAATAATAATATAACTTCATCTGCTTTGAAACAAGCAAGAAACCATTTAATCAAAATAAATACAATTAATATCAAAATTGCGACTTTATTCACAAATAAATGACATCAGCACTTTTTAACGTTAGTTTTGTACTATATATATACCTCCTCACTTTGGTAATCAAAATTGTTAAACTTTATATTGTGCTGGAATGTAGTGTAGTTCGTTAATAGATCCTTATCCCATTTTTATTTCCTATAACTATTCCAAAATATATTTACTTTTAGGTGTGATTTAGCTATATATATGTGTGTGTGTGTGTGTGTATGTGTGTGTGTATGTGTGTGTCTGCAGCATTAGCCCAGCGGTTAAGGACTTTGCGTCGTGGTAGCAGTGGCATGGGTTCGAAACCTGGAATGACATGCTAAGAGCTTACCATGTTCCTACGATAAGATCAACCACTTATGTGGTGCTCGCGGAATAGGCTAGGTACACTAGGGAGGTTTTACGACACCGGTCGGTGTTCCTCCTGAACAAATTCAACTATATATATATATATATATATATACGTATATGTATGCATGTATGTATGTATAATGAACATATTATGGCTTTGAAAGAATGAAGTCTTACATCTAAATGACTATAATTGTTGTGTGGAATTACATAAGGTGTTAGAATACTTCAAATTTAAGCTATAGATTTGGTTCAACTCTTGTAGGAATCATATAAAATGTATGATTGTATTTTAGTTTTTCTAATGTGACGAAGTTTGATGTGTTAAGTCAATGGATTTGTGCAAATTAATCTAATGCTATACAATGCGATAACCAAACTATGATATCATGTAACAAATATGAGTACCAAAAGTATATCAAAACATGTATACCACAAATATAACTTTGAAACCCTTTAGCTTAAATATAACATTGGGAAATTCTATTTATACACCATAAACTACTTTACTAACACCATAGAATAATTTATGAAACTGATGAAATAATTACCCTTACTTAATTAAAGACAAAAATTATCCTTATTTAAAAACAATCAAAGTCAAAATCAAAGGATAAATTTTTTAAATGTCCACATTGTATAAAATTAGTAAAATTTCATTTATAAAATAATTGAAATTTCTTTGTGTTATTAAATAAATTTAAATTATTTTTAATTGAAGCATTAAATTTATTCATATTGTTTCTAGTTATATTCATTAAGTAATAAGTTTTAACATTTTGCAATTCAAATTAGTCACAAAAATAAGTTTTCAAATTAAGTACCAAAGTAATATGGTTCATTGAGCACTAAATTCTTCCCTATATTTTTTTATATTAAAATCAATTTCTAACTCAAAATCGAAGTTAAATAGTTTATTACTTTATTATTCAAAATTTAAAGTTAAATTTTGAAAAATGAGTAATTAAATGAATGTAAATCTAGTTAAGGATTTGAATTTAAATTGAAAAAGTTCACTGATTTTAGAAATCAAAGTTTCTTAGTTCGACTAATGCATGATACAAAGATACTAAAATCAAACAATTATTTCGTTTTATTCTAAATGGGGAATAGTTTAGTAATATGTATGGTGTATACTTAGAAAAAAGTGTTGTATATGATTCAATTTAAAAAAATGGTGTATCTAAAACAGTTTATGGTGTACAAATAGAATTTGCCTATAATATTAAAGAAATGGGATTAAGGAAATTAGAAACTGACAGGAAATTAGTTTAGTTGAATAGCTTTCTGAATATCGATTTGATGTTGGTTTCAACCTTCGGGGTTTATACTTAGGGAATTGTTCTCTTACTAGTATATAGTTGGGAACTAATGAATGTAGAAGGGTAGTGATGCGTGAACAGGAATGGAAATGTTTTCCAATATTGACAACGTATATTTTCTGAATATAGGAAATAAGAAATTAGGGATATATGGAAATGTTTTTTCTAGAATCATGAAAGGGTTAACAGGTTTTATGATATATCTGGAGAAATATGGAAAAAGGGAGATTTGGAAATAAATAAGAAAATAAATGTTAAATTAATTTAAAGGGCTCAATATTGATTGATGTTTGATCAGTAATATTTCCATTTGGAAATAAGATCACTATGTGTATGGATGTTTTCCTTTGATAGTTAAATAACCGACTATCAAAGTTTTGATCATTTTTCCATTGTCAATACAGGGAGGCCGGGATCAGATTTATTATCTGAAAACCACTCAGAATGGGCATTATCATTATAAATCAAATATGATGAAGATCAACCGAAGTCAGAGTTATGCAAGGGCTATTCTAGGGATCCTAGGCAGAAATTGCCCAAGATGGATTTACAGAATAGTGCCTTCGATTCGTCTAGTCCCAAGACAGCGTGTATGGACGAATGTCTGATAGAGTATATCTAATAGATCACGTAAATTTATCCCTTAAAACGTATTTATGTTGGTGGCGGAGGAATTCATAGTAAATAAAGGTATGATATGTTAAAAGATACGTTATGACCTCAAGCCTCATCAGCCGGAAAATGAAAAAAATCGGTGAGGAAACATTGCTAAGTGGGTTGCACCCAATTAGGTATATTGTCACCATCTAGAATATTAATTTTTTGTACTCTTTCGCTTCTGTGTCTCCTGGGAACGGTTATGTTGGTACACCAACCATAAGGTAACAATATATTTGGAACATTCAAGCGAAATGAATGGCCGATCATGTGTGGCTGAGTTACAAGATGTTCTTATTGAACTCTAGTGTATCCCCGCTAGAGTATACTGATCGGAAGGTGGTTCCATACCTTATCATAGTCGGAAACCCATTACCCAATAAGAGCACGCGGTTTTGATTGTATACTATATATGTAGAGCATAAGGTTCAAGCGTTCTGCTAGATTGTTATTTACTTGATCTAAACATTATCATATTATCAGATAAGTATTGATTTTAAGAAATGTTTTTGGGTTATCGAAATGTAAAAACCATCCGTGTTTATGTATGGATCAGTCTTACGATTATCCTTTCTTCTGAAAGGATTTTAAAAAGTTAAACCGAATGGTTGGAGTTTACTTACACCAGTCCCATGACTGACCCAGAGTTTATTTTGTTTTGTTTTACTCTAAACTCTTAGGTGCCCAAATTTGTATGGGCAGACAAATAGCAGGGTTTTATAGATATACTCGAAGAAGCTAGGAGCAGGAGGCTTCAACACTAGATATATATAGAGTTTATTTCTGCTGTGATGTTATGTGATAATGGTACATATATACAGTTACAAGTTTGTATTTCTAAAGTTATGTTATATGATATATTTTAATCATTCGGATGTGGGATTCATGTTACTCTAATTCTGTTATATTGTAATCTTCTTCTATTCTAACATTCTTTCTTTTTATTTCTCACCCTCTAACTTCTTTCTATTAATGATCTGGTATTTCTGATGCTCAAATAGTCAATATAGTGTTTCGTGTTGATTTTCGGGGTCGAAAATCCCTGATCGTTACAGAGGTATCAGAGCTGATGGTTAAGTGATTACCTTGTCTCTGTGTTGTAACTAGGTAGAGATGGGTTAGTAATACCCTAGATTGAGTTTGAATGCATATATACAAGAGAGTGTGTTCGTAAATTGTATATAAATGGTTTTATATTGTGGAGATTTATTGGTTGAGTGACTTATGAATTTCAATCGACAGTGGGCCGCCATAAGGTCGATAGGGGTTTCTAAATTCTCGAATAAGATAAACCGACAATATGTTTTGAAAAAGGGTAAATGATGCTATTTGAAACTAATATGTGTCAAAATTAAGAAGGTATGATTTTGAGCTTATAACATTTACCACTATTTGAAACTTAAATGATGCTATTTAATTAAATGCACGTAGAAAGCAGTGAAACGGAGAAAAAAGATAAATTTTGGTGGTACAAGCTATGCAAATTTTTGGATGTAAGGTTCGTTATATGGCTGGAGTTTCGCATTTGGTACTTGTAGACTTCACATATGAAAAACAACTTGCATTATGTTGTATCGTTTTTACTATGGAATTGGATATTGTATATGTGTTGAATTTAGTATCTTTATGTATTATTATTTTTTGTTAGTTTGTACTTTGCTGTTATCATGAATATGGATTTTTTTTATGGATTTCGTTACACGTTGTTATGTCGAGATAATATCATAGCTGAATGCATATTAAATAGTGCTTATGCCATATTATTTGCAAATATAAGTGTTAGGAATGAATATGTTTGCAACTCTTATCAGTGTTACCATGTCTTATGGTTCCAACATTTATAAGTGTTAGCAATGAATATGTTTCTAACTCTTATAAGTGTTACCATATCTTATAGTTCCAACATTTATAAGTGTTAGCAATGAATTTCCTGTAACACTTATAAGTGTTACCATATCTTATAGTTCCAACATTTATAAGTGTTAGCAATGAATTTCGTGTAACACTTATAAGTGTTAGTAATGAATATGTTTGTAACACTTATAAGTATTAGCACTTACTCTGTTTGTAACACTTATAAGTGTTACAGGAAATTCCTCACACGCCGTTGGTGACACTTAAAAGTGTTACATAAATTATTTGTAACACATATACTTGTTGGGAATCCACTGTTTTGGTGTAGTGACCCGAAGTATATTTTGATATAAAAGGAGTATTCATCTTGGTATCATTATAGTATATCGGATGTGTTGGTTGATATTAGAATTGAATAAGATTGTAATTGAGTTGGTTATAAATAACTGATCAGAATTCATGTAAATAAAATATATAAAATCAGATGGATTAAATCCTAATTTAAAATCAAAATTGAAATAAAACTCTGGAAAATTGGGAGAGTGCTTGTAAATGAGTTTTGTATTAAATATATGGAAATTTAAGATCTTGGGTGAATATAAAAATGTTTTCTAATATTTTAAAGGATATCTTGAAAGAAATTTCAAAATCGAAGTGTTTTAAAATAGGTTTTAATATTATATAGTATTGAACTCACTTAGATTATTGGAAAATAATTCTGATGATGACGACCGCGTCATCAGTGTTCACTTTTGAGTTTCTAAGTGATAGATTACTACCAAAGATTTTGTTTTTGAATTATTTGAAAGAACAAGTTGTTCACACATTAAAATGTTTTTATTTGCTATGGTTATGTATAAATATATATGATTTCAAGCTGATTTGAAATAAAACCCATGATTTTTAATTCTAAAATTTAAATTTTAGCTTATAAAGTTAAATAGACTAAAATGGAAAAAATGAATAAATAAATTAGGATTTAACTTAAACTAGGTTAAATAAAATTAAAGTAGATTAGAAATAATCTGGAATGGAATTGGATTGTTGAATAGAAATTTGGGATTGAGATTAGAGCTGGAGTTTGAATTTGCCTTGGGTATAAGCGAATGATTGGATTTGAGGATAATTTGATTGAAGATAAATTGGAAACGCATTGGTATATGCTGAAATGAGTAGAGAACGGAAGAGATAGAGTTGAATGCCGATAAAGAGGGTACGAGTTTATATTTCAATTGGATATGAGATTTTTATGAACCTATGTGGCAAGCCGCTTGGTTGTTTGATTTTCACTTGATTTGGAGAAGGCCCAGAGAGACGAGTTGTAGTTGTACCAAGTAACTCGTGCAAAGGAGACGCTGGCGAAATTTTTCGAAAATTTAGAGTGTAAGAAATTTTTTAGTTTTTAGAAAATTGTCGTTAGTAAGGAATAAATTAATATTTTAATTGAAATTAATTATTTCAGTGGAACTGAAATTAAAAAGTAAAATAAAAGATTTTTAATCTAGTTTATAGGGTGATAGCGTTTTTTCGACTTAGTAACTTTGGGGACGAAATTCTTTTAAGGAGGAAGGAATAAAACGTCCTGGAATTTTAGCGATTTAATAATTTATTTATTTAATTATTTAATATATTGGTTTGATAATTTAAATGGTTTGAATTCAAATATTTTGAATATTTGATTAATAGAAATAATGGTGTAATATATTTTAATTTTTGGAATATCCAAGAACAGTTGAGTTTGCAATATTGTGTGAAACAGATAATTTAAGAGATTTAATTCTAGTTAGAATTGAATTTTAATAACAAATATATTATTTGAACGAGTTGAAATAATTATAAACGAGCTCATAACGTCGTGGTAGTTCATAATATTGAGTTTTGAACTTCAAACGATTATACAGAATTCGTTATAAGTCAGTTTTCTTCAAAACCAGAAACGTTCGAATCTAATTAACTGTATTTTTCTAATGGAAGTGAAAAATCGAGATTTCGACTTATAGATTGTAAGTTGTGTCCAAATCAAATTTTCAAATAGTCGCTATGGAATCATTTATAAACCCTAACGATACATTTAATCATAATTAAACATTAGTTTTGAATTTGGACAAGATTCTTAAGAAGTATTTTTAATTTTAATTATAGAATTTTTCTGTAATTTTTATTTTGAAAAATAAGCAACTTTTCGGTTGACGTATTTTACAGCATATATCAGCATTTTTGGGGTTTCATAAAATAAGTTAGTTTGTCTATTTTTTTATATTTTTGGGATCGTGATACATTGTTTGTCAAGATCATAATTTTATTTTCGTCCGTGGCGACTCATACGTGAACGGGGTTTACGTAACAGTGTACTTTTAAACTTCACTTTGTAAAAGTTTAAATAAACATATATTTAAAAGTCACATGGATGCACATGTCTTTGGTTCCCTACTCTACAGATTAACATTTGTCTACGACCTATACTTGAATTTAGCACATGCCAACCTGAAAACACAGAGACCTACCTCACGAGAACAAATCCTCTGTACCAAAAATCCTATATCCCCTTGTTCCCAGCCAATTAGGACTCTTGTTTTTCATCTTTCAGCAATTAAATCGGAGAGAGAAAGAGGGCTTACTTGCAAAAAGGTGGAATTCATGGGGCCCTGATTGGTTGGAGATAGGGGGATAGGGAATTTTTGGTACAAGCGATTTGATTTGCTATCTCACATAAATCAAGCTGCTACCGTAAATTTCTTTCCGCATTAATCTAATGCACCTACCTAGCCTGTGCAAGGAGAATATGTCTGCTAAGATGATATAGGATGTTAGGGTCAAGATGGAATTTAACCCGCTTCCAGGCCTTTATTCACTTCACGTTTACAGTAATTTTTTTGTTATATTCCCGTATTTTTTTTAAACACTTGAAGATCGAAAACCAAACTTCAGACATGTCTTGTTTCAGTAATCACTATAATCAATTTAGAACGGCTTCGATATCTATACTCACTTGAAATCCTAAACAAATAAATAAAATCAAAAAACCATTATATCAATGCTTGCAAAAGTGTATCCATGGTGTGGTTGTATAACAGCACCCTTAAGCCGCGCTGGCCAAGTTTCGAATCCCCTGATGCGCACTTTGCAATGTTTTTAGTGCCATGTAACCAAGTACGTTTCCACAACCGTGCACATAAAAGTGCAAACATGAAATGCAACAACTGGTGTTATGACATATTGAACTATCACTTGTATATCAGAATAATTTATTTTGCCATGCGGCAAAAATTGAAACATTAGTAATCTACTTTATATTGTGTACCTTGATATGTCTGTTTTCATTTTAAATGGTTCTTTGGAGTATTTACATATCGAATTGCTTGGCACTATAACCATATGTTTTGGGTGTTGTTTTCACCATTGCATTGAAAATCAAATCATTCCTTCCATTCTGAAGTAGATAAATCACCTTCTTTGAAACGAAAAGTACCACCGATTGTTCAATTTACACGCAACCTGTTTTAGCTCCTTCCCTTCATCCTCACTATTACTAGGAACCAATACTCTGCCAGAAATACGAATTATATTATTCCATACATCACAAAGGTACTGAAGTTCGAAAAGAGATAGGTGAGCACAAATTTTGGTTGGAGACAACAAAGTACACAAGAGCTACCCTATTTCGTTTTAACTCCCACATGGATCTTACCCTAACATATCTAAGTAACCTAAAGTTGCACCCTTTTGGAACCAAACCCATATTTGTGCATGCCAAACTGAAACTCTTACCTGGCTATGCACGTATCCAGGATCATCACGGCTGACCTATGATGGAGAAAAAGCTGAACTCTTGCCTACCCTAAAATATATAGTTCGCACAGACCTTATTGTACCCTATAACTTCATTGTGGAACTTTAACCTAGGGTAGCTGCAAATTGTGTATGCCTAGGATTATGACATTGATCTTATCTTCCTTTGGTCGTGTATACATATATAGGACGTTGTCCATCCATTTTTGATTCAGTAAAACTTTAGCGAGTTTTCAATGGCCTCTGCAAACAAAATTTCAAACAAAAATCCAGACACCTCCAAAAATCACTAAATGTGTATATTCGAATTCGTTGAGCTGTTCTCTTGAATTTAGTATGGATACGGAGGGTCACGATACCTTTTTCTGCAATTCAAAATGTATAGCAATCAGCTAGGAATCGATATTGCGTGGAATACAAAGGTTTTGATATAACTCTGATGCTTGGTTTGAGTTCGTAACCTTGTTTAGCATGTTCATGCAAAGATTAGGGAGATTCGAGGATGAAAAATGTCGGGAGGTTTCCTGTACATGGTAGTTCAACGTGAAGGTTTGACGATGATCGAGTATAGCTCGGAAAAGTTAGGAAGGAAGAGACGTTGATGAAGAGAATAGGGGTATTTTCAGATTGGATTTAAGTTGAGAAGTAAGGCTGAAAGTGGGCTTGGAGGATCGGAAATGGCAACGAAATATGTTGGGGGTATATGTTTTAACGGGGAAGAAGGAGGGTGGCACTAAACGAGTGGGCTTTATGAAGTTGGGTTTGGGTAAAAAATTGAAAAAAAGAAAGAAAAAAAAAGTATTTTGGAACTTGCGTGATTAGGTATGGTTTGGGGAAAGTTGAAGTATGGGTAGCATGGGGAAGAATAAAGTGCAGGCGCATATTTTAGAGGTGTATTGGGCTGAAATTTTTAGTGAGCCCAGTTCATAAAATAAAAAATGAAAAAGAAAAAGAAAGAAAAGGGAATTCATGGCAATTGCGCGAGTGTGATTGTAGCAGGCATTTGAAATTTGGGGCCTTGGGTTCTACCATGGACCGTGCGTGTGTTATGAGTTTCGACTAGTGCATCATAAGTGAGATATATTTATATTATTATTAGGTAGGTTAAGTTATTTGGTTAGTTAAATTAATCTAATTAATCTGATTGGTATATATGGCCCGTGCAGAATCCGTTTAAACCATAGATCTCAGCATTTGATTCGTACCAGTGAATAAAACAAATTAGCATAAGTGTTCGACACATTTGAGTTGAGTGAAAATTTTAGTTTAAAACATTCATTCCGGATTTAATTAGGGTAGATAATTAAATAATTATGTATTGTTAATGACTTTTCAAATGTTTACAAACTTATAAAATACATGACTCTCTCATACATTGACAAAAATTGACATCATCAGTTGCATTAAGTCCGTATGGATGTAGGCTACGGAATGAAACTAGTTTGGAGCCATTTGGAGATCGTTTCAATTTATGGAGAATTTAAAAGTCTGATTCAAATCAACCACGTTAATCATTATTCAATGATTAACGATCAAGGTGAGTAAACTAACTAACTCTGTCTAGTTTTAAAAGTTTATATACGTTATTTAATATTGATAAAAATAATATTTGAATGGTTGTGTGATGATTGTTCGGATGATTTGCTATTTAATTGGTCGATATAATATATATATATATATATATATATATATAAATCGTTTACTAAATATTGGTTCGGTTTATTATTGTATCTCATATTGATATGAAATTAGTGTTGTTTATATTGATTAACATCTATGGATGCAGGGATCCAACTGGATTCCCCAACAATTATATTATTGTTTCTCATATATTGCATTATATGATGTGACAAATAATCTGTGGTTGATTATTGTGTGGTTGGGATGTTTGAAAAACATTGACCTGAAATAATTGATATTTAAATACCGTAAATACATATGAAATAGAATTCGAGTTTTAAAAAGGAAAAAAATTCATTTTTAAATAGAAATTGAATTTCGAATGGACTAAAGTATAATAACTTGTTTTAATTATATTAAAACAAATAGTTTGATGTTAGAAATAAAATGGAATAATTATTATTAAATAAATTTGAAAATATAAGGATGAATTTAGGAAGGGGAATGGAAATCATTTTTAGAAGAGAATGATGAAATTTAGTTTGATGTTCGAAATGTGGATTTGTAATTATAATTCAACGATGTCGAATGTAATTTAAATAATTTATTATTATAAATTATATATGATATAAATTTGGGATTTTACAAGATAACTAAGATTTGGGTTGAACCAAAAATTTATAATCGTATGAAGTCGAGACTAAGTTATAAACTTAATATAAAAATTTATAAGAAATTTACTTGTAGATAGAAGTTATGAAATGGAATATGAATAGGAGTTTGAATTTATAAAATAACACGATAGAAGGAGTTTTAACTTGTAATTGGTATTTACTTTTAAGTCAGGATTTATTTATTTAATAAATTAAGTATTATTTAATTATTCATTCAAAGTAATGAATCAAAGTTATATTTTCAAGTTAAATATTTTGGAAATAGGGATTATAATGTTATCGTTATAATCAATATTTTCCATAAAAGAAGTGGATTTGTAACTGAATCTGAGAATTTGTAAGCAATGATTTGATAAGAAATTAAGGAATGGGATTAAGAAAATTGGAAACTGATTGGAAATTACTTAAGTTGAATAGCTTTTCGAGTATCGATCTGATGTTGGTTTCGGCCTTCGGGGTTGATACTTAAGGAGTTATTCTCTTACTAGTATACAGTTGGGGACTAATGAATGCGGTAGGATAGTGATGCGTGAATAGAAATGGAAATGTTTTCCAATATTGACAATGTATATTTTCTAAATATAGGAAATAAGAAATTAGGATAAACGGAAATGTTTTTCCGAGAATCCTGAAAGGGTAAACGGGATTTAAGAAATATCTGGAGAAATATGGAAAAAAGAAGATTGGGAAACAAATAAGTAAATGTTAAATTAATTTAAAGGGCTCAATATTGATTGATATTTGATCGGTAATATTTCTGTTTGGAAATAAGATCGTTATGTGTACGGATGTTTTCCTTTGATAGTTAAATAACCGACTATCAAAGTTTTGACCATTTTTCCGTTGTCAATACGGGGAGACTACGATCGGATTTATTATCTGAAATCCACTCTGTAAGGGCAATAGTGTTGCGAATCAAATATGATGAAGATCAATTAAAGTCGGAGTTATGCAAAGGCTGTTCTGGCGATCTTAGGTAGAAATTGCCCAAGATGGATTTATAGAATAGTGCCTTCGGTTCGTCTAGTCCCAATACAACGTGTATGGACGAATGTCTGTGTAACACCCCGTAATTCTACAACACATTAAGATGATAAACTAAGTAATACTTAATTAAGTATTGGGAACTAAGTAAAACGGACTACACAATTGCGTTCGTCTCGGAATTCTGCTTAAGATAGACACCAAGTTTGCGTAAAATGGATATCGTATGAAGAAGGTGTTAAGGTCTGAAGTTTATATACACCTAATATATATATATATATATATATGTTAGCAAGTCAAAACTAATCAAAATATTTCAAAATAAAAAGCGGGAGTCTGGGAGGGAAATGGACCTGTTGGGGGTCAACATACCCTAGGGGTGTCGACCCATGGGTCGACACCATAAAGGGGGAGTCGACACCCATGTCGACAACCCCAGATCCAGGGCAGATTCCAATTTCTGAACGTAGACTGAATTCTAGGCTTTGTTCATTGGCATATGGCTATAAATAAGACCCTATACCCATTGTTTTATTCATCTAAATTAATGGCAACGGTGAGATGCTGCTCCAACTCAGATTAAATTAGCCTTTTCTTCAGCAATGATGATACATACATACTGAAAGATCGTTGATTCAACATTCCTCAGTTTTCTTAGATCCATTCTCTGTTAGTCTACGTTATTTTTAGATATAAACACTTAAAAGTTATTTCTGACATGTCTGTGAATTGGATCTAATCTTGTGAATAATTGAATCATATCAGATCTTCCATAACCTGTGTATCTAAGTTATTTTGAAATGACTATGAATTGGATCTAAGCCTATGCCTATTTATCATGTCAGATCTGTCATTATTTGAATGTCTAATTAACTGATTAGATCTCATCACGCCTATTTATGATCGTGTCATTATGCCTAATCAGTTCTATTATCACATGTTCATCAGATATGTTCTTATATGCATATCTTGTCATTATGCCCAATTTTAGCACTATATGCTTATTAGTTGCAATGCCTATTCCTGCCATCATACATCAATCTTGTTATTATGTTTATT
>JASFAX010003272.1:0-43074 GCA_030737875.1 Allium sativum | reverse complement strand
AATGTTTTTGCTATCTAATTTTAAAGTGAAAAGTAATCAATGGCAGATTCTTTTGCAAATATATATACTATTGGGAGAGATATTAGTTATTACAATCAATGCATTATAAGAAATGAAGTCACTAAAACTTCCTTCTTTTCTCAAAGTTCAAATTTGTAAGATTCATATAATAGGTCAATAGGTTTATATATAATTATAGCAACCTTAATGACCAATCAATTGTCGGTGCAATAAAAAACTGTGACTCCAAGACTTAGATACCCAAGACTTGTTGTTACAACAGAGTTTCACTCGATACACAGTATTTGTAAAAACCGTGTTCTTCTCAAATACATAGAATGTGATATAAGGAATCAGTGTTATTATTATTAAATATAAGATCAACCTAAAAATTATCATTTGAATGATTCAATGTAAGACTGATTTTTGCACTTAATCGGGTGTGTAGATCCGCTCGACACAACCGCCTAGTTCATAAACATTTTTAACTAAAATTTTGACATGAGACGGAAAATAAATATATTCCAGAATCTCATAGTGGAAATGATTAAATACGTATATAGATCATGACTTTATATTTTGCTCTTTATACAATGTTTTTAAAACCCGGTCGTGAATCGAACCGTGAGGACTTAGGGTCTAAGGTTTTGAAGGTCTGACCGGTCGAACCGTCAAGAACTGCACGTGCTTGTTAATGGTGGAAATGTGGATAATCAAGTTTTATGTGTACTCAAACAAATAAATAGTAAAATTTGAAAGTCATCGATTTATTCACTAACATTAATAGATTGCATGATATAATCAAACAACAAAGGCATAAACAAACACAATTTTTTAGAATAATGCGGTAAAGTTTACGGTTTAGATGTTGGAATAGTTATGGTTTTTTGAAATATTTTAGTTGTTATTTTCAAAACAATACAAAAGATGAAATGATCAGAGAGAATTACACGATGAAAATTAGGAAAAAAAAACAGAAAAATATGGTTTAACCATGTAAAATTGAAGGTTGGACCGCTGGTTTGAAGGTCCGACCAGGGTTCATGCATGAATGAGGTTTGAGTGAGTTCCACACCGTGATAGTCAAAGGTTCACGGTTATTCGAGGTTGGACCGCGGCAGGGCCGGTTATGAAAACTATGCTTTATAATAAAACAAGTGGAAGTAACATAAGTTAATAACTACATAAGTAAACTAAAAAGACGAAATAAATAGATACGAATGGAGTCTCTGACTAAGTATTCATTTCAAGAAAAGCCATCCTCAGCTGTAATACTTAGAGCTGACCCGAGAATAGTGAAAAAAATAACAATCGAATCAAAACTAACATCCTCGTGTAAATCAACAAATCATGTGCATAGCAACTTAAATGTTATGGATTTTTTCATCTCCTTAAATCAACAAATCTTAGATGTTATGAGTCTTTTCATCTCCTAACATCCATTAAACAATTTTCGTACAATAGTATAAGCTATTGTATACAATGTCTATCAGTAAAATAAATATTACGGTAGCGTTAAGGCTTTATATTCACAACCAGAATTACTGAATTTAGTGATGCTTTTTTTGGGATGGGATTTTCCATCATTGAATTGCAACGGATTTCCTATGCATAAGCCACGACTTTCATTTATAGAATAAAATCTTGAAAGTATCAAGTAACGGTGACGGAAATCAATTCCATGACAAATCCATCACCAAATTGCTACGGATTTGCCTTGCATTGCTAGACCATTGTAGAATTTGGCATCAAATTCAGTAAAAGGTAGCATAAGATTTTCATTACTAATCCGTCACAATTTTGTGATGGATTTGCAACAAAATTCAAAACTGTAGCTAAAATTTGCTATAAAATATGTAGGGAAATATGAATAGTTGGAGAAAACAATTCCATGGCTAATCTATCGCAAATTAGCCACAGATTTGCAATGGAAT
Source organism: Allium sativum (assembly GCA_030737875.1). Taxonomy (NCBI): domain Eukaryota; kingdom Viridiplantae; phylum Streptophyta; class Magnoliopsida; order Asparagales; family Amaryllidaceae; genus Allium; species Allium sativum. The sequence goes on along the minus strand of JASFAX010003272.1, from coordinate 41,140 downwards.
ATAAGACAGTGTCTAAATTTGACTATAAAATATGGAATATAAGACAGTGTCTACATTAGCCACAGCTTGAATTGACTAACCGAAGACTTAAGTGCAAGTCTCGCGACATTTTAAATGAATGGGTTGAACGTTTTTTGTCTGAAACTTCTCCACTGAACGTACACGAAAAGGAAAAAAAACTTATCGTGACACGATTTGCAGAGTACCGGAAAAGTTTGAGGTCATCTGTTGATGTAAATAAAAGATATATATGAAAAGAGTTCAAAAGCTCGTCTGAGAAATGGACTTCACCAGCGTTGATATGTGATCTATTTTCAATATCAGAAAATAATATCTAACTAAATGAATTCATCTGTTTTAGTTAATAATGTGCATTGCATTTATATATGTTTTAAGCCTGTTATATGTTCAGGGACTTCTCCTAAACAGCGTAAATTTATGGAGGGTTTCCACCATTTTTTTAATAAAAAAAAAACTGTTATACATTTCTGTTTTGTTACCGCAAAACTATTACTTGTGGTAAAAATTTGCAAGTGCACTATTGCGAGGGTTTTAACGATTGCTGTTAATGAAATCACTAATTTGTATTTGTGGTAAAGTCAACATTTTCTGGTATCACTTGGGTTTAGCGCATAAAGCCTAATTGTCATTGAAAAGAATAAGTTGTACATTATGCACTTGAATATTTTCCATTTATATATTGCAAGATAGGCTTAAAACTGATGTGATGATAAGGTCAAGTTTCTAGGTCAATTGTCATTAAAGATAATATTCCAAGGATAATTACAGCGAAAATTGTTTTATTGAATTGATAATGCAAGTTGATCAATACAGAAATGTATATATAGTGCAGACATATAGCCGTTATTAATATTTGGGCTATATGCTAATTACAGTATTTACAATGAGATATTGGGTTGAAGCCCATTTGCTTTACTTGATAATATACGGGGTACTCAACGTCAAATAAAACTTTATAACACCCCCCCCCCCCGGCAAACCCTAGAAACGAAGCTAGGGTTTGAAGATTAAATACGGCTGCCGCTATTCCCTTTTTTGTTCAATTCTTCGACAAGATCTCTTCAGATTTTTTGATGCATTGTCGTGCCCCGAATTCGCCCAGCCTTCGAGGAGACACTACACCAAAAATGCCAATTTGGCAGTGCTCATGGCCATATCAAAATGGATTTGATACGGTTTTAAACCGTATCAAAAAATGGCGTCTTTATTGTTTTGATATGGCTTAAAACCGTATCAAATTCATAAATTAATACGGTTTAAAACCGTACCAAATTGGTATTTTGATACGGCTTAAAACCGTATCAAACTAATAATTTCATACGGCTTAAAGCCGTATCAAATTAATATGCTGGCACTGTCCACCTCGTAGATCGATACGGTTTTAAGCCGTATCAATTTAGTAGATTGATACGGGTTAAAACCGTATCAAACTGCTATACTAATACAGCTTAAAACCGTATTTAATACCTCATTTATACAGTGCTATCAACGAGTTAGATACGGCTTTTAACCGTATCAAAATCGGTATATCATATATGCAATATACAGAAACACTGTACCCATTGATATATATATATATATATATATATATATGTGTGTGTGTGTGTGTGTGTGTGTCTGTGTGTGTGTGTATATATATATATATATATGCACAATAAAGAAGATACGCTGCGCCTATATAACAGTATATAAAGAAGATACACAAAGCATAATTCGATTAATACATAAAACATAACTTCAGTTAATACAAACCATATAACACAATATATACAAAGCATAATGTTCACAGTTCTTGCTTAAAAAAAAAAGACAACAAAACTGCAGTTGTCGAGCCCATGCAACTCATGCTTGTTCCAAAGCCTGAAAAGAAATTAAAATAACAAACATCAGTTTAGTTCCGTCTCCACAACAACAAGAAGAAGACACCACTAATCCAGTTTGCAACTCAGTTGCAAACGGGAACCAGTTTTCGACTCATTTGCAAACTGAGTCCGGTTTGCGAGTTGCAAACTGGTTGAACTGGTTCCACTTTGCAACTAAGTCGCAAACTGGACTCAGTTGCAAATTGGAATCAGTTTGCGACTCGCAAACTGGACTCAGTTTGCGACTCAGTTATAAACTGAGTTGCATACTGGTTAAAGGTTAAAAAAAGAAATGAGTAAAGTTGCAGTAGACTGTGCAAGTCATACTCATGCCATGTTAAAGGTTAAAAAAAAGAGATGAGTAAGGCTTAAAAGTGCAGGGATTATTTTTTTCAAAACTTCAAGTTGAGGCCAATTATCCAACTCCATTGGAAAAATAAAGGTGCAGTAGAGGTTAGAACCTAATAAAAGTATCACAGAAAACAAAAAGAACTTGAAAAAAAAAAGAAGTTCGCCTTTGGTGCACCAGTCAAAACAAACAATACAAACTTGGCATGAACCATAAGTAGAGAGCCTTTTCAACATTTATCATGGATAATCGGAAATGGATTGGATCCTAAAAGCATAACACCATTTATCACTGTAAAACAACATACTCATCATGTAAAAAAATATTGGTCACCTTTTTTAAAGAAAATATCCGTTATCAACTGGAATAAGCAATGCAATACCAGAAATAAGCAACGCAACCAATGTATAAGTGAATCTAGATAAACCGTAATAGCAATGAAGTGTGTATGAACTTATTATGACTTCTTTAAATCTACTCAATTTGGTTATCATGATGCCTGGAAATGAAGTTGACCATGCGTGACCTATACATGCATATTATATAGAAAATTTATGATGATTAATGTATCAAGAATGGTTGAGTTATATGCATAAAACTGAAACCAATAAGTTGTGTATCTGTATATGTGATAATGCTTGTATAAAGAGAATGGTAACTGGCAGATTTAAAGAGGTATGATATATGAAAAGAATAGGAAGAATAATAAGTTATACAAATAAGTAACTGGGTATGTTTACACTACTATGATCACAAGACTACTGAAGTTATTCACGTGTATAAAATATGGCTAGACTAGTATATTCATTCAATTTAAAAATGCTCTCATATGTACCCTGAAAGTTACTCAGTTTAACCCAGTTATATATGCATATGTTTTTCTATTTATACCAATTTTATAAGAAAGGAAAATGTACCGTTTTGGTTTCATTTAGACTTCATAAGTGCACACATAATTATGGTTGAACACACAAGCATTTCTGGATATGAAATTATCTGGCACTTATGTACACATAACTTTGTTAAAGTGTTAACTACTTTGACATATTACGAGTTGCAGACTGGTTAAAGTTAAAAAAAAGAGATGGGTAAAGGTGCAGTAGACTATGCAGGTCATACTCATGCCATGTTAAAGTTAAAAAAAAAGAGATGAGTAAGGCTTAAAAGTGCAGGGATTATTTTTTTCAAAACTTCAAGTTAAGGCCGATTATTCAACTCCACTGGAAAAATAAAGGTCCAGTGGAGGTTAGAACCTAATAAAAGTATCCTAGAAAACAAAAAGAACTTGAAAAAAAACGAAGTTCGCCTTTGGTGCACCAGTCAATACAAATAATACAAATTTGGCATGAACCATAAGTAGAGAGCCTTTTCAACATTTATCATGGATAATCGGAAATGGATTTGGATCCTAAAAGCATAACACAATTTATCACTTTAAAACAACATACTCATCATGTAAAAAAATATTGGTTACCTTTTTTAAAGAAAATATCCGTTATCAACTGGAATAAGCAATGCAATACCTGAAATAAGCAATGCAAGCAATGTATAAGTGAATCTAGATAAACCATAATAGCAATGAAGTGTGTATGAACTTATTATGACTTCTTTAAATCTACTCAATTTGGTTATCATGATGCCTGGAAATGAAGTTGAGCATGTCTGACTTATACATGCATATTATATAGACAATTTATGATGATTAGTGTACCAAGAGTGGTTGAGTCACATGCATAAAACTGAAACCAATATGTTGTGTATCTATATATGTGATAATGCTTGTATTAAGAGAATGGTAACTGACAGATTTAAAGAGGTATGATATATGAAAAGAATAGGAACAATAATAAGCTATACAAATAAGTAACTAGGCTTGTTTACACTACTATGATCACAAGACTACTGAAGTTATTCATGTATATAAAATATGGTTAGACTAGTATATTCATTCAATTATAAAATGCTCTCATATGTACCCTGAAAGTTACTCAATTTAACCCAATTATATATGCATATGGTTTGCTATTTATACCAATTTTATAAGAAAGGAAAATGTGCCATTTTAGTTTCATTTAGACTTCATAAGTGCACATATAATTACGACTGAACACAGGCATTTCTGGATATGAAATTATCTAGCACTTGTTTGACTATTTTCTAAAGTTTTAACGGGTGGTTATTGAATATTTGACTATTTTCTAAAGTTTTACTCAATTACTGTTTTAAGGTAATTGTTTACCAGTTTTAGCTAATTACCGTTTTAGTCAATCACTGTTGAATAAATTTGTTTATACTAACTTGGTTTTAATAGTTAATTACCGTTTATAGTTAACATTATTAATAACTTAGGCTTAATTTTCTATAGTTAACTATTTTAGTTAATAAACTATTTTTTTAATTACTATTTGAATGGGTAGCATTTTAGTTAATAAACTATTTTTTATAGTTAACTATTTTAGTTAATAAACTATTTTTTATAGTTAACTATTTTAGTTAACAAACACACTAATTCACAGAGTGGAAGGGAGATCATAGCAGCATAGATTTGTTTCATTATGCTGACTAATCATAGTATCATAGCAGTGGCCAGTGGATTTACTGGAAATGGTTAACTAAGCATCAAACCCAAATTATTATCAAGGTCTGATGTACAACTAAACATAAGTGAATCAAGATAAACCGTAATAGCAATAAAGTGTGTTTACAAGAACAACTAAATCCGTAATAGAAATATACTCATATGTAGTACTCATGACTTCAGATTATTCTACGTGAACTCATTTGACTTGATAACATATAGTGATACACATTATCTTGATAGCATATAGTGTAAAATTATATATACCCGCTCCAACGTCTAAAGATATCGAATTAAGCTCTTCGGATGACATACAAACCCACCTACTCCAACTTCATCAAAGGTCTCTGCAAATTGACGATTTATTTTGGTGGTTTTCTCATCCGACATTAGTATATTGTCCAAAACCAATTTTTCATGTGTAGATGGTACATTTATCCCATGAATTCTAGACGACGTATGATCTCGACATACAGTATCTGTTGCAATAAAGTTGTCTAGATCTATCGAACAAAATAACTGCGTCGAAATCAACTAATAATAAAAAGTTGGCAGTAATTACTTGTTGCTACTATGTCAAGATCAGAGTTAAGAATTTCACATTTTTGATTGTTCGAAACATTGGTTATATCTTGAGAAGCAACGAATTTAGAAGAATCGAGTTGTCTGTTGCGTGCTCCATCAGTGGTATCTGATGGTACGATGTTTCCCACCATTTGAATCAGAACCTCCATTCGCCCCGCCATATTTCCCACTGTACCCTCCAAATTTCCCACCCTCGTTTTCAAGTCATCATTGTCTTGACTAACACATTTGTATCATTTCAGTGCAATAGCACAAGCCTTAACATTAGTAGCTGGTATGACGGCCCCAACACTGCGGCTCCTACCCTTTGTATCCTTACCAAACAGTTGTGATAAGATATCTTCATCCACTGCCAATTTTTCTTCATCGCTATCGGTGATCTTTTCCTTCATTTTCACAATTTTATCCCGAAATATGATAATTCTTAAATGAATAATGAAATTTCAAATAATACGCAAGTTAATATTTGTTTAACTTACGAAGTACATAGAAGCGGCATTTGATATGCTACCATCTTTTTTCATGTGTGCCTTCTCCCATACTTGACGACAGTTGATATTTGCTGATGGATCTGCAACGATCTGCAATATATTCCATTTTGTGTATATTTTCTAACAAAATTGGGGTTTTTTACTATTTTTAAAACAAAATGAATATAAATTACCAATTCGTGTTCTATTCTAGCATGACTTTTGCGTCCTGCATGGCGAACATAATTGAGCAATAATCTATTTCTTTTGCCTGACTTCCTTCTTCCGCTCGCTTCAGGCGTTGCTTCATTTTTTATGAACTCACTCCAATCTTCTTGAGAAATTGTAAGTGGACAATTTTTCAACCGTTCTTCGTCTTTGTCGAAAATGTCATAAAAACTTACACTTAAGTTTTTCTTATGTCTCCTAAAATCCTTTGCCATTCTTTTTATAAAGGTTTCCTTTGAAAGCGGCTCAAGCGCATACATTTTCTGCAAAAACTAAGAGTCCGACTGTAAAAATAGACTGTAGACATCTAACTGCTATATTACCAAATTGCTCAAGTAAAGATTTACCACCAACTTGTTCCAAACGTTGTCCTTATATGTTTTAGGTATTTTCTTCCAATTTATGTATGATATTGGCACATAAGCTCTTACTATTTTACCAAGCATAGTAGCGATTTTTGAAGCATTTTCTAAAGATTGGAATACCAAGTATGTTTTGATCAACTTTCTGCTCTTTTGAACATGATGCATGTGATGATGTTGGATGTGATGATATTGGATTTTGTGACATAATTTCCTGAAAAATATAATATAACTAATACATGTGATTATCACTACCATGCTCAAAAGGTTATCCAAAATTCAACAATTCATGACATTCCAAATACATGCGATTTCCATGAGGAAAAAAAAGCATTCAACAATTCATTACATTCCAAATACATGTGATTCCAAAAAACATTCAACAATTCATTACATTCATCAGTTAACATAGGTTTTGGTAAAAAAAAAACAGTCAACAATTCATGACTTTCCAAATACATTTTCTAATTTCTCATTGTCTTCAAAAGCGGATTGGTAGATGGTAGGAAACTCAATGTCATCCACATTTGTAGTCAACCATTTTGGTTTCCCTTGTTTTTTAAATCTTTTGAGTAGAACACTTGAATCGCTTCTGATGCAAGAATAAATGGCTCATCATTCATGTTGTCTTTGTTCTTTAATTTTCCTAAATTAACCCTGATTAAGTTTGAAACGGGATCTGTTTTGCAACCACTGATCTTATCCTCGACCTTTACCCAATCACAATAAAAAACTGTTTGTTTGAAGTCAGTGTAATCCAGCTCAAGTATCTGCTGAGTGACTCCGTAATACATTGTTTCTGCTTCCTTATAATTTTTATCTTTACCACTCGCTCTAAATTTTGTAATTGCTTTCATGCATACACCGCTATCCTGTGTGACCATACGGTCTTCGTACATTTTCGTGGAAAATAAAAATCCATTCACTTGGTACTTCCTATAACTAAGCGCCATGAACTGCGGTCCATGTGCTAGCCGCCAAAGAGTTGGATCAACATCGCTGCAATTCACCAACTACATAAAACACAATAAATAAATAAAAGCTTGGTATGTATTGCCAACTTATAAACACGTGAAATACTTATGATGATGTAATACCTCATTACGTAACCATAGAGTAAAATCTTGGCTGACTTCGACAATTGTACCTCTTCCTCGTGGTTGAAATCTAGTGCTTTTCGCATAGGAGTTATACCTTCTATGGAAAACACATATCGAAATGAATATATAAATTGAATTAAAAAAATGAAAATTTGGAAAAAAAAATCATGAACATACTTCTTCCATTCATCCAATCCATCAGACTTATTAAGGACCCATCTAAGCACTTATTCAAACTGCACTTGGGTTAACGTTATATTTTTATCATTATCTAAAAGTATCTCACCAGCAAACTCATCATCCTCATTTAAAATGCTTCGCGGGTATGTTTATGATTGCCATAACCTCCATTTGGCATATATTCCATGCAGTAAAGGCTAGCTTCTTGTACGATATATTCTTCTGCAATACACCCTTCAATGTATCATTTGTTGCGTACATATCCTTTATATGTTTTCATCAATCTGTGAATGTGATCAATTATATATTATACACGATAGCTATTTACACCTAATAATAATGTACATAACTGAAATTAGTTATTTACCGTTCAAAAGGATACATCCATCTATATCTGACAGGGTCACCAATCAATATCTGATCGGCTAAATGAATCATAAGATGGATACTAACATAAAAAAATGCAGGTGGAAAATGTTTTTCAAAAACATACATTGCTTCTATCAAACTAGCCTTTGCTTTTATAAGGTGCTCCCTATTGATCACATTTGAGCACAAAATGTTAAAGAATAAACTAATACGATGAACAGCATTTTGCAGATCCTTATGTTGTGCATAAGAATGTTGAAGCAATACGGAAGCAAATGTTGCATTATGACGTGGTAATCATGTGACTTCATATTTCTTAGTTCGGGAGGATTGATGCTCACATTATTGCGGAAGTTAGAAGAAAATTTATTAGGTACTTTCAGGTTTTTCAGTATAGTGAAAAACCATATCTTTTCTTCTTTGCTCAAAGTAAAAGTTGCCTTCGGTATGATTATTTTATCTGTTTCAGGATCTACCATCAACCACAATTTTTTTTATAGCCATGCTTTTCAAATCCTTGTGTGCATTGATGCCATCTTTTGACTTTTCTTTATGGTCTATAATGGTGCTTATGAGATGCTCTGTGACATTCTTCTCCGTATGCATAACATCAATATTATGTCGAATCATATTTGCTTTCCAATATGGTAAATCAAAAAAGATAGACCTCCTATACCATCCAAAAACATTGTCAACTTCTTCAATGGCTGGTTTTTTCGTTTTCGACCAATTTCTTCTTTCTGTTTACTGACTTTCATTTTGATATTTGCTACTATCTTCTCAACTTCTAAACCAGTCAATGGTCGTTTAGGACGACGAAGTTCTTGTTTGTTATTGAAATTTACCTTGTTGTATCGAAACTTGTGTCCGTTAGGAAGAAACATTTGATGTCCCATAAAACACATCTTTTTACTTTCAGGGAGATGATAAGAACAAGAGTTTTCCCCACAAATAAGACACGCAAAGTAACCGTGAGTTATACATCCCGATAAAGTCCCAAGAGCAGGATGATCATGGATTTCCCATAGCACCCTAGCTCTCATTGTAAACTCAGATTGATTTAATGAATCATATGTAATGACTCCTTCCCATAACTGTTTTAACTCGTTTATCAACGGTTGTAAATAAATATCAATATCCTTCCCCGGTTGTTTTGGCCCAAAAATCAACAGTGTTAATATTGAAAACTCCCGTTTCATGCACATAGATGGATGAAGATTATATGGTACTACAATTACTGTCCAACAGCTATAAGGGTTAGATAAAGAAACATGTGGACAGAAACCATCTGTTGCTATTCCAAGTGTGACATTTCGTGGCTCGACGGAAAACGTTTGATCAAAAGAATCCGTAGATTTCCATTGAGAAGTGTCACAAGGATGGCACATTACTTCTGGATTAGACTTGGCACGACCATGCTAAGTCATTGCATCTGCTATCCATGGTACAATATATAATATCTTCAATCTAGAAATTAAAGGAAAATGTCTTAATGTCTTTTGAGGTACTTTGGTGCCTTTTCTCTCTTCGTTAAATGATGTCATGTATCTTGGTTCATTGCAATTTCTACAAGAAACTCTGTTCGCATCATCTTTCCAGTACAATATGCAATCATTGATGCATGCATCATAAGTTTTGTAATTCATTCCAACTTGCTTAATGAACTTCTTCACGTCGGAGTATTTTGTCGGCAGTGTGTTACCTTCGGGGAGTAACTCCTTTATTAGTTCGAGAAGTGTAGTCACACCATTATCTGAGAAGCTGTATTGGGTCTTCAAGCTATTCAATTTCACAATGGCATACAGCTTCATTATCCCTTTTGAACATGAAGGATAAAATGGCTCTTTTGCGCTATCAAAAAGTGGTTTATACTTCTTACTTTCATTGGCCTGCCAACTGCCATCATCCGTAGACTGCTGTCCAACATTAGCATGATCATACAATGGGTTCTCAGGTTGAAAATCATGAAATCTATCTGCATCATTGACTAGATCTTCCATCCTAATATGTTCAACCTCGTCAGTACTTGCGGCATAACTAACTCGTTGTTTTTCCGTATCCACCATTTTCCCCCATGTAAATACCACACGTTATATGATTGGATAAAACCCCATCGAAGCAAATGAAAATGAATAACCTCTAATTTTATCGTCTTCAAATTTTGGCACTTAACGCAAGGGCATAAATACACCACTTTCTTACCACCGTTTTCTTCAACAAAACTAATAAACTTCTTCACCCCATCTATATAGTATGTAGTTCTCTGATCTGATTCATATATCCAATTTTTGTCTAAACCGTGGGTCATGTTGCCCTCCTATATCATATATAATATAACATGAGACGTAAAAATAATAAATTTGCAATGTAATCAACCTAAAGAAGTTTATTGCAAAATAACGTTTTTGAGCTAAAGTTGTACATATAATAAAATTATTATCTATATAATCGTATGAAACAAATGGGCCCACCTCCCCGGACAATATACTCCTTTTGATCGTTCCTTCAATACGCAATATACAATATACCCCTCCCCCCTCCCCCGGACAATATGCTCTGGACGATAGCTGAGTGTGTGCAGTGACAGGTTATAAAAATACCTTAGAAAATATGTCTAAATCAGAGTGCTCATTAATGACGAACAACTACCTCATAACATGTAATACTAATCTTAGGACGAGATCATCATCGTCATTAGATTTTCATGGAATAACCATTTTTCACAAAAATAGTGTTCTTTTTTGAATATCTTTTTTTATTGATTGTAATAAAAAAAATGTTTACTTTTTTGAAAATTTTCATTTTTTTTATTTCTTCACATGGGAAGGGGGACAACCAGTTTTTATATGAAATGAAGTTTTTTTCTTTTGAATTAATTATTTCTCAAACCTGAACCATAGTCTTATTAAAATTAGCAACTTTGGAGATAAAGTTACATTTCTCTCATAATACTCAAAAAGTAAATAATGGATCGAGTTACATCGGCCAACACCTTGGGGAGAATTATGTCTTCTAGAGATAAAGCGTCCATTTCTCTTATAATACTCAAAGATTAAGGAGCGATGATAGCAATTTCCACTGAGAGAACAGATTTATTCAAGTCTAAGGGTGAATAAGCTTAGGTTCAACTTCTCTTATTCATTGATTCAGGTATCCATTATTTAATTATTTGCAATGCTTTGCCAAGTCCTTTCGGCCTATGCCTTCAACCTACTTAGCGTGTAAACTTTCAGAAGAGTAGTTAGTTATGCTATTAAAATTTTGAATTATAACATAATTTACAATTTTGTCTATCATTAGGGGTGATATTCCAGGCTTTCCCCGTGGTCTTCATACATAAGGTATTTCATCAAACTTCCTGCAATCTTAAAGAGTTATGACTCAAAGTTTATTATTTTCTTTTTAAGCTACTCTTACACATGATATATATTCCTTTTAAAAGATCACCATATTCAGTTCAATGACTGAAAACAATATTCAATTCAATGACTGAAATGGGTAATTTGGTTGGTAGTACATGGTTGTACTGCAAGTTTTAGATAGTAAATATAGTATAGTACAAATCAATATTTGTCAAGTGGTTTGAATTAGGCACTACGAAGGATTTGAATCTATGACATCATGGAACAAACCCAATGCATCTAACTAGCAAGACATTGGCGCTTGAACTGAATCACTTTTGATCAGTTTAGATGAAAGAACAAATAGAAAGATAAAGGGAAGAAAAGATGGTAGTACAGGAGAGCAATTAAACAATTATATCCTTAAAACAAAATAATTTTTTCCTTACCAAAAATTAAAATATGATTTTTATTTTTATTTTTTTGAATAAGTCGCACAAGCACATGCGCATGTGGTGTGTGCACATGCTCACTATACTTTAAATCTATTACATTATATGAAAGCACAATCTTTCTACAAAGACTTTTCAGATCCAGATTTTCCAAAAAAATCCAAATATCGACACCTGTATAATGTTTCAATCCTCGCCATACATTAGCATACCCGTACGTGCCTCCTTTCGGTTCCATTTTTTGCAAAAAAAACACTAGGATGACACGTGTAATAGATTCAGATCCAATGGCTCATCACGGCTTCACGTTTCCAGATCAAACGTCACATTTTTGTTCACATCTGTTCGTACCCCTTTCCTCCCTCTTAAGCCCTTTTATCCTTTGTATTTTTGTCCTTCCTCTTTCTGTCTTCCTTCGAAATTTCTCCTACTATTCCATGTTTCTTTGCCTCATTACGGATAAGCTTAATCGATCTTTGCCTCGCCATAGCGGTTTCCTCTCTTTCCTCAGTGCTCTTTCAAAAAAAATTCATGACCTCCCTTAGACTGGTCCTATGGGGAGAGCAGGTGGTTTATTGATTGAATCAGTTAGTCTATTCCATCATTCAAACGTCAAAAGCCCAAATTTTAACCTCTCTATCATGCTCATATTTGCTAGCCGCGATTACTGCTTCCATCGTTTGATTTCTATGACTCTCACCGCTAATTCTTCATTGGAAGCTTTTTTCTGTCTAGCTTTTGAAGCCTGATCTCATATTCAGGTATTTTTAAAGGTATCTCTATGCTGATTTAAAATGTTATCTCATAGAACTATATTTATTTCCGTTTTATTCATGAAATTGATTTATGGTGTTCATAACCTTTGTTGTTTCAAACTAGATCGATTAGACATTAATGAATTCATCTTCATTTGTTGTTTCAAAGTAGATCAATTATCCTTTTCTGTGTTATGACTTTTCTGTGTTATGAAGTGAGCTTTGGATTCATCAATTTCTAGATCTACTTAACTATATCTGCTGAATATGTAATATTATATCGGATTCGTTCACTTTAATTTAAAATTGAATATGCACTGTTTTTCATTTTTATTTGCTTCAAACTCAGTTAATCAACTATTATTTTTACGACATACATGATTCGAAATCGGACTTATTATGGGAGCTTTTTTATATACTTTACATGTTTTGCTATTCACTGTAATTGAATTGGATGCTCCATAAAGGTTAACTTGGTGAATTAAACTGGGTGATCACATATAGTCATTGTGAACTGATCATATCGGTTACATTTTTTTAATTTTTTTTGGGGCTTAGATCAATGAATTTACTTGGCTAAGGAACAAGAGAGATAGATATCATCTTGGTAGACTGTAAAAAATGCTATATAATATTTGGATGCAAACCTTTTTGTTAGCAAATAAGAAGTTTATCGCTATATATTGTCATTCCCTGACTTGCTAGACTAACCTATTTTATACTAATCTGGTACGTATCGTTACGATTGTGCCTAAGCTTTTCATTTTTCGCCGACCTATATTACAAATATTGAAAATTTACAGGAAAAAAATTCACTGCCTGACATCTTAGCTATTTATTTTTCTTATGGTTGTTACTGTTATTTTTTGTAGGAATATTGATGAATTATGGAAAAACAATGCACTATCTTACATTTTAATTATTTTTGATTTTGTTGTAGAAAAATAATGCATCACCTTATATCTTGACTATTTATTTTCTCTTATGATTAATATTGTTAAATGTATAATAGCAATATTGATGATTATAGAAAAATAATGTAGTATCATACATCTTAACTATATACATCTTAAATAATTCTCTTTTGTTTTATAGCAATGTTATTGTTAATTTTTGTATGTTTTTTTTTTTGTTTTGTTAGAAAGAGAAAGATTAGATCATCACGTAATGCTCATTAAAAAATTATGTCATGCATACAGTTTTGCCCATAAATGAAATTTTACAGAATATCTTTACTGATCATCTATGAAATTATGATTCTATATTCAAAGCCGACTCTTTAGTCAAATTAAGTTCTGACATTTAAAATACATAAAGTTAGCAGCAAAGTTTGGATTATTTTAAGTATTTATTGTCTCTTTTGATTGATTGTTAACTGATTTATGGTAATATTGGTGATTTATGGCAGTATTGGTGATTTATAGGAAAAAGTGCAATAAATAGTTAGGTTGTTCTCCACATAAGGTACGATGAATATCTGAATGATTAGTCTGTTTCACATGAACATATAAGATTTATCTTTTATATTTATTGTTTTACTCCCTTCTCCTTATGTTGATTTCTAAATTTCTATAGCTAGTAATTAGCCAATGACTGGTTTGCAACCTTTCCTCTTTGTAAATATTTGTTAGACCATTTCATCGTATCAATAATAGAAGGTATATGATATTCTAATTTCATGTTAATAGATATTTGACGATAACGAAGAACTAACTTGAACCATATGCTTAGTAGCACGCCTAATGGTAATTGAGTGTAGTTTGACTGCTGTAGAGGAATGTAAAATATACCAATCGCACACAAGGAAAGATGATGCAATGTTTTATCATGTAGTGCTAATTTAGTTTCTTCATTCAAATGCTTATATAGAAATGGAATGTCTTGAATATAGCATTCATGTTTGTGCAGTTATTATCATATGGAAGAGGGAGGAAAAGAGATTGACAAACACAGGAAAGCTGCAATGGGTTCAAGATCTAGGGTAAATGGGTTGACCTTACCTTAATTGATGTAGAGAAAAAAAATCTCCAATGAATCTCGCGAGCTCATTCCCTTAGAGTTTCCGGTAATTCTATTTATCTTCATTATATTATAATATAAGAACTTAGGTACGTTCAGCTTTGTATAACATCATAAATAGAACATTTTTAGGCTACTCATCATGTTAACATTTCTGTGGTTCTCCAGCTCATGAATTTTAACATTAACCAGCTTTACTCCAACACCTATCTCCCAAGCATGCACACACAAACACAAAAACCATACGGTGACGATATTAAGAACTGCTAATGTTTCTTTTTGGTTTAAGTTTGCTTTAACTTTTACCACCAGCAATTTATGGTATCTTAATCTTGAAGAAAGTTTTCTTTTCCATCTTAAATATTGTCCCATTTTACTTTTTGGAATTTCATAAGAAAACCGTAGATAGAAACCACAAAAATAGACGGTATAACTCTTTAACTTATATTACTACCACAAACTCAATCAATGTGAAAGTAGGTACTCATTTACTTTTCATTTTTTACTTTATTTGTCTGAATTTGTTTCATATGCTTAAGAATAATTAATTTTGTAGTAATTTATCTCACTACTAAGATTTAGAACTCGATCAATTCGTTTTAAGAACTTCTATGAATTATAGCGACCTCTGCTTCGATAGACAATTTCTTCACTGGGAAAGTTAATCACAGGGTAACTTAAACACAATTAATTAGTTTTTTGTTCAAAGTTAATCATACTATGTTTGCAAATGTGTCGATAAACAGTACTATAAAAGGTAAAGTCTAGCTTCTTATGGAACACAGTTGAAAAAGCCTCCATACCTAAACCTATTGTGTTGTAATACATATAAGTGAATTTGCATTTGTCATATTATTTTTAGTCCCACATTTTGGATGTAAGGCTAACATCAGCTCCAAAGCCAATATATAAGGGAGCCAATGTAATAGAATTATGTACATTGAATCAGAGAAATAAAAAGGTCTCTCCCTTATCTCTTATGTTCTTTCTAATGTCTTCTCTTTTATGATCTGTTCTATTTTATTTTATAACATGTTATCAGCATGATATTCTTTTATTGTTATTTGTTGAGATCTTCTAGATCTACATCTATGAATTTGTCATGTAAGTATTGAGAATATCAATTCGTGGATCCCTATATTTGTTCTATAATTTTTTCTGTTGGAGAATATCTGATCTATGGATTTTTTTTTGTAGATCTAGATTATGTTCCAGTGGATCTAATTTTTAGATCTAATTATTTTTATCTTAGTGGTTTTTAGATATCCACATATTCATATTTGATTTGGTATTATAGTATACCAAATATTTTTTAGGAAGATCCATTCATTTTCTTCTTATAATATTATATATGGATCTTTTACCCCATACGCTATACATAAATAATCTACATTTGCTACTTTATCTCTTCAATAACAGAGAAACCATTGATAATAGGTATGCATATATGTAAACTGCAGGCTGCTTCTTATTTAATCTAATGCTTGCTGTACAACTTCAACTTTGTAATAATAGACTACCCTACTCTCATTTTTATAATGCTTCCTCTCGCAAGATGAGATGCTTTAAATATTTAGAATTACATTTCCATATATGGCTTACTTTTATATGCTTTTTCATCTTTCAATACAAGCAAGCTGCTTGTTAGCCAACATATGTATTACTGTGGCCATTATTTTTGTTATATGGTGTATGGCTCCTTGACGGTTTGTATTGTTTCATTATTGTAATTAGTACATTGTAAATGTATAGAGAAAGACTTGCAGATTTGGAATTTTTTTTTATGATTCCGCATCGTAATATATTCAATTAATTATAGAACATGTATACTGATATGTGAATTTTGTTTAATTAAGCATCTGCAAAAAGTTTTGTGTAGTTCACAAAAATGTCGAACACTGAGATCTATTTACAATCTCAATGCTTAGAGGATACCATTAAAAATGGTAATACTATGTCCCAGCAGGACAAAGCAAAGGCTTTGGTATTTTTAAGATGCCACATCCGCGATGATCTAAATATATAATAGAAAAAGATCCTATCCACTTATGGAACTCCCTGAAGGAGCATTATGACCACCAGAAGACGGTCATACCTCCAAACACAAGGCAAGAGTGGTTGAACCTGAAGTTCACATGCAAATGACCTGAAGTTCATATGACCTAAAGTTCATATACAAATCCTTTCAAATGAGGGACCTGAAGTTCACGAGGAACCTGAAGTTCATATTCAATTAAGAAACATGAAACAAAACATAAAAGCCTATAATTGCATTTAATATTTTCTTATAGCAAATGACCAATAATAGGAAAGGATTTGAAAAATCAATGAAAGGAAAAGTTTTAACAAGAGGAAAAAGCATTATATTCCAACTTTATGCTACAAATAATTTCTTAAAGAAACTTATTATTGGAAGAGATCATTACATTTATAATCAATACTATTTTCTAGAAGAAAAATAGTAAAATGACGCTCATATGTGAAAAAAAGTGCACTTTCTTGAAAAGTTGCTTTAATTTAAAAATATATAATAACACTATATGAATTATGATAAAACTTGAAGTTTTATATAGTCATATTATATTTCTAGAAGTCATAATTTATTGTTTCTTAGAAAAACTTTTATAAAGAAAATATGCATCCGGAAGATCATATTAAGTTAAGATCTGAATACTGATCTAAATTTTGCACACCGGAAGTGAATGCAAAAAGTAATTTTTGTTATAGAATGGAAAACTTAGAACCTGCAGTTTCTATGATGGTAATAATTAGCCAGAAGCTAACTATGTGATTTTTTTTGTTTCATTTCGTTTCAGCATGTATTAGTTTGAAACTTTTGTTTATTTGCCTTTCTTTTTAGTTTGTGCTTATGGAATTGCAGAAATAATATGCAACGTTGGACATGATAAGTAGTTTATTCCCATGGACATTTATCTGTATTTATAAGTTATTTCAGTTATTAACTAGCTGTATTGTTTTTAATTCAAAAGGTATGGATCGACAGTGTTTAAGTGATGATATATGTTTGGATGATAGTGGAACTACTCATACGATATTGAAAAACCCGAAGTTTTTCTTTGAATTATCTGAAAATGTTTCATATAAAGTTTCAACTATAGTTGGTTCAGCCAATATAATTGAAGGGTCCAGAAGAGCCCATATAGTCTTACCAAATGGTACACATATATTCATTCAAAATGTACTATATTCAAGCAATTCTAAAAGAAATCTGCTTGGCATCAAAGATATAAGAATGAATGGATATCATAAATGAAAACAACAAAGAATATCTGTGTTATTTCTAAAATTGAAAGCCAGAAGCTTATTTTAGAAAAATTTGGTACAATTTCAACTGGATTATACTTTACCAAAATTGGCATACTTGAATCTCATTTTATAAACATGAGCTAGAAGCTCACAGATACAAAGAAATTGATTCTTTGGCATGATCGTTTAGGTCATTCCGGATCAACTATGATCGTTTACATAAATAAAAAATATGTTCCCTGAAGGAATATCATACACTCCAGAAGTAGTGATTTCTTTTCTTGAATCTTATTTTTATTTATTGCATCTAATTTCGTTACTGCATTTAAAGTTTGATATGTATTTTTGTATATTGATATGATATTTCAATAGTTTGTATGGAGGAGATAAGTTCATCCCAGAAGCGGTGAAAACAAAATATCTTTAGAGGATATTTGTATATTTGGAAATGATAAGATATCTCTAGAAGAGATCCGTTTATATGAAAATAATAAAATATCTCCAGAAGAGATTTCTACAATTAAAAAGCGATATTAAAACTCCATCAACTTAACAACTTGAAGTTGTTCATATATTTATATGGACCAGAAGTTCGATATGTTTTCAAACCAGAAGTTTTGAACATTATCATACGATCCTGAAGAATTTGCAATGACATTGATCAATACATTGAAATCAATAGTTTGATCTTTGTAATAATTTATTCTAAAATCACTAACTCAAATGAGAAAGACTATGCAAATTTATAACACGTGGACGTACGTATTTATATATTCATATCTGTAAATATTTAACTAACAACCTGAAGTTTGTTATAAGCATACTTTATAGATTATACATAAATATTATTTAGTGATTTAAATTGCAGTCAACATGAATATTGAATGACCTGAAGTCATATATGTATTCAAATAACCTATATAATAAGAAAATTCCTCCAATATTGCTAGATCAATGAAAGAGAATAAGTAATAAAAAAAATTGATGAATGCATCTTATCGACTAATTAAAGGGTTATCCTCAACAACAGATATGCATATAAAATACTTGCCAGCAGCAATGTGATAATGAATCAAAATGAGAATCCCATGATGATTATTATTTAGTGTGACAATGTTTGTCAACATTGAGGAGGAGGATAAAGTGATACAATTTCATTTTGAGTATCAGTATAATTGACACACGAATAAATTATAAATAATATCCCTTGTAGACTTGCTTCAATATATATTTGAATCCCTAAAGGATTAAAATGCATAAACCACATTTGAAGATTGGTTTAAAAGTCAGTTCGAGACACTTTTGAAGTAAGTAATAAAGATGCCAGATGAAGGAGGTGAGTGTTCTTAAAGAAACACCTAAGGAGTCTCTTGAAGAGATCCATGACATAATTGTCAAATAACCCCCGAAGTGGTTTAGGTACCTAAAATAGATAAATAAAGAGATCTCAGTAAATTATATCTAGAACTGACAATATATAATCATCGATGATAAATTTATAAAAGTAAAGCGCTTATGTTAAATCATGATTGGCCATCATGAATCCTTCTCTAATTGAGAAATGTGGACCTGTAGTCCACAAAGTAATGAATAAACCTCAAAGGTATGAATATTTGTTAAATCACACTAAATGATGAAAGAATATTAGTTCCTGAAGAACATAAACTACTTTGTTGGTTATATAGAATATAAAGAACAAAGAAAGTTGATTACAACATTCTTTTAAGTATTGTTATAATGAAAATCATGATATAATTCATGATGAGTAGATTATTTCCTGCTTTTAAGTATTTTTGTAATGAAACATTTAATATACTTTCGAGTATAGTTGCAATATGTAAAATTCATTGAAGTGTACAGGTTCCTGAAGAACATAAATAACTTTAGTGATTATAAAGAATGCAAAGAACATAGAATATAGATTACAACATGCTTCTAAGTATTGTTGTAATGAAAATCTTGATATAATTCAAGATGAGTAGATTACTTCCTGCTTATAAGTATTGCTATAATGAAACTATTATTGTTCATTACAAATGTATTGTAGTGTGCTAACCTGATTAAAGCACAAAATTGTAAACACTCGAAGTGTATAGCAAGTAAGCACAAGCAAAAGGTGTTTTAAATAAGAAAACATGCCTGAAGCATGAAAATGCACACAAAAGTCTTTTAAGAAAAGTTCATTAAGAATTTTCTTGTGATGTTGTACGCTTTTTTACTTCACTTTGGTTTTTTCCCATAGGGTTTTCCATCGTGAAGGTTTTAATGAGGCAAATAATAAATGATGAACGTCAGAAGTATGAAGATTAAAGATTATTATCTCTTCAGTTTATTTTCTATACAAGATTTGTTTAAGTAATATTATCAATGAGATATATATTTATGGATCCAGAAGTATCTATAACGAAATTGAGATATCAAAAAGTATGCACTCTTTTTCTTTAACTAAGATTTTTCCCACCGGGTTTTTCTTAGTAAAGTTCTAATGAGATATTGTATTGATCCAGAAGTATCATCCTCAAAATAATATTGAAAGTTGTAACGAGACATTATCTTGATCTAGAAGAATCAAGCACATCAAGGAATAACATCTCAAATACGATATTTAAGTTAATATGTATTTTTATCCTTAACTAAGGTTTTCCTTTGTAAGGTTTTTACTGAATAATTATATTGATCCAGAAGTATCATTCTATATTAAATGTAGTAAATTATTGAAAACATGTTTTTGTACTCTTTTTCCTTCACTAAGATTTTTCCCATAGGGTTTTTCTTAGTAAGGTTTTAATGAGGCTTTACATCGATCCTGAAGTATCGAACTCTTATAAGAAATATCATTTAAATATGACAATATCTATGAGGGGGAGCAATAATTTTTCAAGGGGGATAATTTCAAGCTACTATAAGAGCATTCAAGAATTTGAAGACACATATTCAAGGAGGAGTGTTAAAGTTACCTTTCTGATCCACATAAAGAAAAATCACAAACTGGATATGTGTTTACAAACAACAATGCAGCTATTTCATGAAGATCTACAAAACAAACATTGGAAGCAACATCATCCAATCATTCTGAAATTCTAGCACTACATGAAGCGAGTCGAGAATGTGTTTGGTTAAGGTCATTAATTGAACATATTCGAAGCACATGTCAACTTCCCTTAACTACAGAAAGATCAACTATTATTTATGAGGACAATGCAGCATGCGTAGCTCAGATTCAAGCAGGATATATCAAGGGTGATAAGACAAAACATATTTCTCCTAAATTCTTTTTCACACATGAGCTTCAAAATAGAAGTGAAGCAAATCCAATCTCAAGAAAATCCAACAGATCTATTCACGAAGGCACTTCCATAATCAACATTGCAGAAGACGATATATAAAATTGGTATACGCAGCTTGCATCACCAAACTATTTGAATAATGCGTTCCGAATCAGGGGGAGCATATATTATGCTGTAATGCACTCTTTTCCTTCACTAATATTTTTCCCACTGGGTTTTTATTAGTAAGGTTTTTAACGAGGCATTATTTTGATCCAGAAGTATCAACCCTCATTGGAACATTGTCAATATGTTTCCTGGAGATGAAATAAAACTGTACTCTTTTCTTTGTTTATGATTTTTCCCACAGGGTTTTTCATAAAAAGGTTTTTAATGAGGCAATTAATATTATCATTGTAATGACCCGGCTTTTTGTCAACTTTGGTTATCGCCATAAACACGATGATGACTAACCAAACATCGAAAAAAAACCGGTTATTAATGAAAGAAAACAGAGGGTGAGGAAAGATAAGATAGAAACTTAGAATAAAAGAAGAAGAAGAACACAACATCAGAGTAACACGAATCTCACAGCGGAACGAATAACATATAATAGATAACATATCTTTGAAATAAACATCTGTACTTGAATATACATCATTATCAAAGTACAACGCTTACAACACAGCGGAAATAAACTATAGCTATATGATCCTGAAGCCTCCTGCAACAGCTCTTCAAGTATCTGTAAATCCCGACTACATGACTGCCCGTACAAATTTAGGCACCCAAGAGTTTAGGGAAAACAAAACAAAATAAACTCCGGGTCAGTCATGGGACCGGTATGAGTAAAATAGTTTAAAACAGTTCAAGCAGGTAAATGATATCTCATAAGACTACGCCGTATAACGGAACGGGTTTTTCCCTTATGAGAATCCAAATTATCCTTATATCAAAAACCTTTTGATATTATAATAATGTCTATCAACCACAATATAATAATCATCTAGCAGAAACGCTTTCATCTCACGTTCTACATATATAGTATACAATCAAAACCGTAAGCACGTATCGGGTAATGGATTTCCAACTATGACAAGGTATGGAACCACCTTTCGCTAGTGTACCTCTAGAAAGGAATACACTGGGTTCAACAAGAACATCTTGCAACCCGGCCACACATGACCGACCACTCATTTCGCTTGAGTGTATCGAATGTATATCACCAACGGTTGGGATCAACAACCGTTTCCCGAATGGGACAGCATCAACAATAGATTTTTAGAAATAAATGAAATTCTAGATCAGGTGATTATACACCCTAATAGGTGCAACCTACATAGCCATGCTGCCTGCCCGATTTCTGTCATTTACGGGAAGATGAGGCTAGAAGCTACGCATTATCATCACATCAGATTCACTTTGAATGTCACATCGTCAGATCCATCAAATCACTGATTGACGTCTACAACCATACATTACGTGTTAGGTAAAAGAAGTTTCCTTCTCCGCTTCCACTCTTGGTACGGTTGAAGAAATCAATGTACGTGACCTTTCTGCAAATACTCTGTCGGACATTCATCCATACAAGTCATCCAGGAACAGGATGAACCGAAGGTACTATTCAGCATATCCATCTTAGGCACTGTTATCTAAGACTTAAACAATAGACCTAGCACTTTACTCCGTCTTCAATTATCTTTGGCATATATGATTCGCAACGCTTATGCCAATAGAGAGTGGTTCTTTGGATAATAATCCAACCGGTCTCACTATATTAACAACGTTAAAATGGTCAAAACTTCGATAGTCTGTGAGTTAACTATAGAAAAAACACGTGTGCAAACAACGATATCATTTCCAAATGGAAATTCTATCAATCAATCATTAATCATATATATATCTATATATATATATTCATATTTCCTTATTTTCTATGTTTGGAAAATATACGTTAATACTGGAAAACATTTCCACTGTTTATTTACATATCACTATCATTTCACAACTATCAGTCTGTGACTGTAAACTAGTAGGAGAACAATTCTCTAAGTATAAACCCCGAAGGCCAAAACCTACATCAGATTGATACTCAGAAAACTACTCAACTTAACTAATCTCTAGTCAGTTTCTAATCTTGTTTAACTCTATTTCTTTTAACTATGTTCGATTAACTTCTTTTGAATAACTATGTTCAATTGACTCCTTTTGAATAACTATATTCAATCGACTCCTATTTGATAACTCTAATCGGCTAACTCAAATCGGCTAACTCTTTTCTATCTCGTTAATTTTCTTTTATAATCCTATTTTTTTCCCAATAAATATTCCTTTATTCTATTTATTCTCTAACCAATAATATTTCCTTTATATCTATTCTATTTAATCTAACAAATAAATATTTGCTTTATATCTATTCTATCTAATCTAACAAATAAATATTTCCTTTATATCTATTCTATTTA
The DNA here is from genome assembly GCA_030737875.1 of Allium sativum. Lineage (NCBI taxonomy): Eukaryota > Viridiplantae > Streptophyta > Magnoliopsida > Asparagales > Amaryllidaceae > Allium > Allium sativum. The sequence continues at coordinate 17,471 of JASFAX010003272.1, read as the reverse complement.
ATCTAACAAATAAATATTTCCTTTATATCTATTCTATTTAATCTAACAAATAAATATTTCCTTTATATCTATTCTATTTAATCTAACAAATAAATATTTCCTTTATTATAACTTATCCTTCGATTTTATAATTATTTTCTTTTATAAAAATCCTTTCCCTTTTTCTATATAAAATCCATCAATTTTATATAAATTTTTCATTTTCACAATACACTTTGAAAATCCCCTTTCCCACATCCAGTATTTCTTATGTTATTTAACATACCATATAACAACGATAAATATCGTCCAAACACACATAATCAACAACAGATTATATATCACATCATATATCACAATATATGAAAACAGTAAAATAACTGTTGAGGAATCCAGTCGGATTACTCCAACCTGTTTCCCTGCATCACAGATGTTAAACAATATAGATAACATCAATTTCAGTTCCATATGAAATATTCTGTTAAACAGAATCAATATAGAAATTCAACTAACTGACTAGCAGTTCAATCAAACAGTCAACACACAGTCAATCAGCCAATATTTAACAGTTATAAAAATATAACATGAAATTAAAAACTGTTCAGAGTTGGTGAGATTTACTCACATTTGCAGTTCATTGTTAAAGAACGATAAACTATTGTTTGATTTGAATCAAACAATTTATTTTGCCATAAATTCAAACGAGCTCCAATCCACTCCCGGTCAGTGTCATTGTGCTGCTCCCGTCCATACGATCCCAACGGATCTTGTTTCGCTGGAAACCGATACCGTATGAACAAGTTATACAACTACGAAGTTTCTATAACACTTAAATGGATTAAAAATTAAATACTTAAGTTGTTTGGGCTTTACCCAATTATCCCTTGGCCCAAAACGTTGAAATCTTCGCCCCATATTCCAAATGAAAAACTGCTCCACAGTCCACCCAGTATTCCTGAAATGTTTCTTCCCAGCTATCACAACTCAAACCATCCGCTCCTCATTATCTTGAACACAGCAAAACATTTACAACTTCATCCATGATAAACTGTAGACCCCCAAACAATATTAACACCGTCTCTTCCCATAAGAAAACGCAGCACAGTCATAGTTCCTCCTTGATGTTACTCAACACATCCCTTCCTCCACCTATCCAACGTGAAAAATGCAAACTAGAACCGCTAGTTGCTCCTTCCTCGCAGTCCAATACTTCACCCGCTAGCACCGAGGATCGGGGACCTGAATCCGCATTTTTCTTGGGGCACCATTGCTGACCAACATCGCTATTTAACTCCTTGCCAACTCCTACTTCATCCTGCCACCGTCCCGATGATTTGAGCTTCTCCATTCGGGTTCACCAGTCATGCCAGCGAAGCCCGAGACCTGTTATACCCAACTTCATGCTGTTCGTACACCGGATTCGAGGAGACCCTATTAGAGAAGTCGACGGTTTCTATTTCATTTGGTTTTAACCAGATTTTGGAAAGATGGAAATTTGTTTTTGTTGGAAGCAATAATTTTGTGGCGGCACGTTAAATTGAGCAAAGTAGAAGGTTTTTAGGTTTAGAGTAAAAGTGGGATGGTATTTTATAGGATGGTTATATATTTTTAAACTTCTTAGGGATGCAGCTGTTTCTTTGCAGTCCACAGGATTTTGAGTGGTGGTAGGATACAGGTTTCTAATTCCTTTGCTACTAAGTAAACAGAATTATCTGTTATGAATTTTCATATCAATATGCCTGTTTCGAATGTGAAAGCATATCAGAGAATAGCCTACTCTTGTTTTCCTTTGCTACGATTGGATCCACTAAGCAACTAAGAAATAGAGAAAAGCAAGTGTACGTGTTGATTTAATGGATCAATATTTCACTGCTAAGGCAGAGATACAATGTACATGACTCAAGTATATTAACGTTACTTCTTAGTAAAGAAGTAGCGTGCCCCTTTTCACAAACTCCTTTTATTTACCGAACTAAAAATATCGTTGTGTCCAGTAATGTGCCACGGTCCCAAAAATAAAATAATATCGGTGGGTTAACTCATATTGTGCAACCCCAAAATATTGGTATAGGGTGCAAAATACTCCAAATAAAAAGTCGTGTATTTAATAAAAAATCACAGTAAAATTCTAAAAAATTAAATTATCACTACACCTAAGAGGATTTGCCCTGATTCGAATCCAATATTTAATTATATTGAAAACCCTTTTTGTAACGTATATAAAACGTTGCAAATTATAAAGAAATTCCATAGCGACTTTTCTAAAATTTGATTTGGACGTAAAACAAAATCTACACGACGAAACCCCTATTTTTCTCTTCCATTAGAAAAATATACTCCACCAGCTCCACGCATTTCTTGTTTCATAGAAATCCGGCTTAAAACGAATCATGTACATTCAGTTGAAGTTCGTATCGCCAATTTACGAACTGCAGCGCCATTTCAAGCTCGATTTTAATTATAATATAATTATACGTTCAAACTGTCGTTCGAATAATATATTCGTTATTCAAATTCAATTCCAAGCTGAATTAAATATCACGGATGATCTAGTTCACACCATATCGCCATTTCAGCCAATTCTGATTATTTCAGAATTTAATATATTATTTAATTCATTATTTTATTTAAATATTCACCATTATTTTAATTAAACCACCATTTAATTCACTATATCACTATTTATATAATTAAATAAATTAATTATAATACCTCTGCCAATGCGGGTCATTACATTCTTCCCCACTTAAAATAATTTCGTCCTCGAAATTGCTAAGGTAGAGGACGACCCTATCGACTGGTTAGAACATATTTGTTCCCTTCTTAATTTCAGTTTCAACTAAACCAATTTAATTTTAATTAAATATTAATTAATTCTTATCAACGAAAATTTTCAAAAATCATGAAAATTTTCTAACGCCTTAACTCTTCGAAAAATTTAGCCAGCACCTCCTTTGTACTAGTCAATCGGTCAAACTCCAACTCGCCTCTCTGGGCCATCTCCATCCCAAAAGAAAATCAAACAACCAAGCGGCTTGCCAATTCGGCTCATAAATCTCATGCTTATATCAAATATAAACTTGTACCTTTTTGTCGGCATATCATTATATCCTTTGCACCTGTTACCAATTCACGTATACCCATATCATCTTAATCCAACCTTCAACTCAAACACTTGGTTCTATCTAAGTCAAATTCTATTCCAACTCCAATATCAGATTTCAAACTCTTAAACCATCAACTCAATTCCAATCCAAATTATCTTCAAATCCATTTTAGTTTTACTTAACTCCACAAGTTACATTTAAATTCTAGAATTTAAATTCCTGGGTTTTCTTTCAAATCAACTTGAAATCAAAATCAACAATTCAAAACCTTTGAATTTCTAAACACCTTGTTTTCGCAAAAACAATTTAAAAACTAATCCTTGGTAGTAATTCGTCACTTAGAAACTCAAAAATGAATACCGATGATGCACCATCCGAATTTATTTCCCAGCGATCAAATTAAGTTCAATACTATATCACTTTTCAAAACTATTTCTTAAACCATTTCCATTTTGAAATCACTTCAAAATATCATTCCAATGTTTGTAAACAAATTTAAAATCTCCCAGGATCTTAAAATTCTCATATATTTAATCTATGTTCATCTACAAACACTTATTCAAATTTTCAGGTTTTAATTCCAATACTGATTTGAATTCCAGATTTCATTCATTTACTTTCATATATTTTACTTATATGAATTCTGATTGGTTATTTACATAACCATTTCACATTTTTATAATCTTACTCGATTATAATAACAACCAATATATCAAAATATACGTTGGGTAAAATTATTTTCATTTACCCTCTTTTCAAAACATATCGTGCCGACCCATCGTATTTGAGTGTTTATAAACTCCTACCGATACAGTGGATCAAACTGATCGACCAGAACTCATAAACTACTCAACCAATAAATCTTCACAATATGAAATTATTTTTATATCATCAACAAATACGTTCACTCGTATATATACGCTCAAACTCAATCTAGGATATTACTAACACTATCTCTACCGAGTCACGCCACAGAGCCAAGGTAATTCACTTAACTTAAGCTCTGATACCAACTGTAATGACCCGGCTTTTTGTCAACTTTGGTTATCGCAATAAACACGATGACAACTAACCAAACATCGAAAAAAAAACCGGTCATTAATGAAAGAAAACAGAGGGTGAGGAAAGATAAGACACAAACTTAGAATAGAAGAAGAAGAAGAAGAAGAAGAACACAACATCAGAGTAACACGAACCTCACAGCGGAACGAATAACATATAATAGATAACATATCTTTGAAATAAACAGATGTACTTGAATATACATCATTATCAAAGTACAACACTTACAGCACAGCGGAAATAAACTATAGCTATATGATCCTGAAGCCTCCTGCTCCAGCTCTTCAAGTATCTGTAAATCCCGACTACTTGACTGCCCGTATAAATTTAGGCACCCAAGAGTTTAGGGAAAACAAAACAAAATAAACTCCGGGTCAGTCATGGGACTAGTATGAGTAAAACAGTTTAAAACAGTTCAAGCAGGTAAATGATATCTCATAAGACCACGCCGTATAACGGAACGGGTTTTTTCCCTTATGAGAATCCAAATTATCGTTATATCAAAAACCTTTTGATATTATAATAATGTCTATCAACCACAATATAATAATCATCTAGCAGAAACGCTTTCATCTCACGTTCTACATATATAGTATACAATCAAAACCGCAAGCACGTATCGGGTAATGGATTTCCAACTATGACAAGGTATGGAACCACCTTTCGCTAGTGTACCTCTAGAAAGGAATACACTGGGTTCAACAAGAACATCTTGCAACCCGGCCACACATGACCGACCACTCATTTCGCTTGAGTGTATCGAATGTATATCACCAACGGTTGGGATCAGCAACCGTTTCCCGAATGGGACAGCATCTACAATAGATTTTTAGAAATAAATGAAATTCTAGATCAGGTGATTATACACCCTAATAGGTGCAACCTACATAGCCATGTTGCCTGCCCGATTTCTGTCATTTACGGGATGATGAGGCTAGAAGCTACGCATTATCATCACATCAGATTCACTTCGAATGTCACATCGTCAGATCCATCAAATCACTGATTGATGTCTACAACCATACATTACGTGTTAGCTAAAAGAAGTTTCTTTCTACGCTTCCACTCTTGGTACGGTTGAAGAAATCAATGTACGTGACCTTTCTGCAAATACTCTGTCGGACATTCATCCATACAAGTCATCCAGGAACAGGATGAACCGAAGGTACTATTCAGCATATCCATCTTAGGCATTGTTATCTAAGACTTATACGATAGCCCTTGCACTTTACTCCGTCTTCAATTATCTTTGGCATATATGATTCGCAACGCTTATGCCAATACAGAGTGGTTCTTTGGATAATAATCCAACCGGTCTCTCTATATTAACAACGTTAAAATGGTCAAAACTTCGATATTCTGTGAGTAAACTATAAAAAAAACACGTGTGCAAACAACGATATCATTTCCAAATGGAAATTCTATCGATCAATCATTAATCATATATATATATATATATATATTCATATTTCCTTATTTTCTATGTTTAGAAAATATATGTTAATACTGGAAAACATTTCCATTGTTTATTTACATATCACTATCATTTCACAACTATCAGTCCGTTACTGTAAACTAGTAGGAGAACAATTCTCTAAGTATAAACCCCGAAGGCCAAAACCAACATCAGATTTATATCAGAAAACTACTCAACTTAACTAATCTCTAGTCAGTTTCTAATCTTGTTTAACTCTATTTCTTTTAACTATGTTCGATTAACTTCTTTTGAATAACTATGTTCAATTGACTCCTTTTGAATAACTATATTCAATCGACTCCTATTTGATAACTCTAATCGGCTAACTCAAATCGGCTAACTCTTTTCTATCTCGTTAATTTTCTTTTATAATCCTATTTATTTTCCCAATAAATATTCCGTTATTCTATTTATTCTCTAACCAATAATATTTCCTTTATATCTATTCTATTTAATCTAACAAATAAACATTTCCTTTATATCTATTCTATTTAATCTAACAAATAAATATTTCCTTTATATCTATTCTATTTAATATAACAAATAAATATTTCCTTTATATCTATTCTATTTAATCTAACAAATAAATATTTCCTTTATATCTGTTCTATTTAATCTAACAAATAAATATTTCCTTTATTATAACTTATCCTTCGATTTTATAATTATTTTCTTTTATAAAAATCCTTTCCCTTTTTCTATATAAAATCCATCAATTTTATATAAATATTTCATTTTCACAATATACTTTGAAAATCCCCTTTCCCACATCCAGTATTTCTTATGGTATTTAACATACCATATAACAACGATAAATATCGTCCAAACACACATAATCAACAACAGATTATATATCACATCATATATCACAATATAAGAAAACAATAAAATAGCTGTTGAGGAATCCGGTCGGATTCCTCTAACCCGTTTCCCTGCATCACAGATGTTAAACAATATAGATAACATCACTTTCAGTTCCATATGAAATATTCTGTTAAACAGAATCAATATAGAAATTCAACTAACTGACTAGCAGTTTAATCAAACAGTCAACACACAGTCAATCAACCAATATTTAACAGTTCTAAAAATACAACATGAAATTATAAACTGTTCAGAGTTGGTGAGATTTACTCACATTTGCAGTTCATCGTTAAAGAACGATAAACTGTTGTTTGATTTGAATCAAACAATTTATTTCGCCATAAATTCAAATGAGCTCCAATCCACTCCCGGTCAGTGCCATTGTGTTGCTCCCGTTCATACGATCCCAACAGATCTTGTTTCGCTGGAAACCGATACCGTATGAACAAGTCATACAACTACGAAGTTTCTATAACACTTAAATGGATTAAAAATTTAATACTTAAGTGGTTTGGGCTTTACCCAATTATCCCTTGGCCCAAAACATTGAAATCTTCGCCCCATATTCCAAATGAAAAACCGCTCCACAGTCCATCCAGTATTCCTGAAATGTTTCTTCCCAGCTATCACAACTCAAACCGTCCGCTCCTCATTATCTCGAACACAGCAAAACATTTACAACTTCATCCACGATAAACTGTAGACCCCCAAACAATATTAACACCGTCTCTTCCCATAAGAAAACGTAGCACAGTTAGAGTTCCTCCTTGATGTTACTCAACACATCCCTTCCTCCACCTATCCGACGTGAAAAATGCAAACCAGAACCGCCAGTTGCTCCTTCCTCGCAGTCCAAAACTTCACCCGCTAGCACCGAGGACCGGGGACCTGAATCCGCATTTTTCTTGTGGCACCATTACTGACCGACATTGCTATTTAACTCCTTGCCAACTCCTACTTCATCCTGCCACCGTCCCGATGATTTGAGCTTCTCCATTCGGGTTCACCAGTCACGCCTCATTCCAATCTAGAATATATTTTTACTCAAATATTCTTTACATCGGGAATTATTCCTACAAATCTTACCAAAGATTTATTCATTTAAACCTCTTCTTTAAATCTTTCTTTGAAAACTATTGCAAAAGATTTTGTATTATCTTTTTAACAATCTTAAACCAAATTAAGGTTTATCAAACTAGTTAGGATTATCGAGCCTTACCAAAGTAATCATTCATTTTATTATCCCAATCCCAACTTATTCTTCTCATGAAGCAAAAATAGTACTACTATATATCTAACACCCATAGTGTTATCGGTAAAATTAATTACCATTTCACATTTCAAATCTAATTAAAGATTTAACTATCGCATGGAGTAAAACTGGCGGTTCTCCATTCTCGACATTTCTTAAATTCCATAAATTTACTTACCTTATTCCCATTTCAATCTAATTAAAGATTCATTAAAACTCTACTTAGTTTAAATCTAAAAAATCATTACTTAATTATTATTCAACTTTAGGAAAATTAATCCTGTCTTTAACTTGGCTAAAGAACCAATGTCATTTAAAACATCGTTCATGATAAACCCCAAATCATCTTCCATCATAATCGAATCTTCACGGAAATCATTAGTATATAATCGATATAAATTTTCGTATCAAATCAATACTATAAATGAAATAATGGTAAAGCCTTTTAAATTCCATAAATAGTAATAGTCTTCCTTCACGGAAGCTCATCTCTATTATAACTAAATCGAATTCCACTCAATTCCAATTTAATGTATTAAACTGGAAAACTTTACTTTAGAAAATTTCCTTAAATCTTATAATAAAGATTTATAAATTCCAAATCTCAACTTCACTGTTAATCGGGTTTAAGAACTAATGTTGTTTAAAACATTGTTCACAATCAACCCAAAATGAACTTCCATTTAATTCCAATTATATTAGTTAAATTAGGAAACTTCCTAAAATCTTAGTTAAAAGATTTATTCTTTTCTCAACTGGGTTTAAGAACAATGTTATTGAAGACACCATTCACGACAAACCCAAAATCCAATTTTGACATTATATACAAGGCTCAAAATAAAAATCGTATCGACACGTATTCAATATCAAATTTTGAGACCAACGGATATCGTATTGGTAATAACGATATCTGTATCTTCCAAATTTCTCAATAATATCCATATAGCTACGGATTCCAATATCGAAATATTCCAAAGATTATTTCCATTTCAAATCCATTCCAATTCATACGTTGGAAAACTCTTGTCAAATTAAAACCATTTCAGTTCATTTCTGTTCCTTTTTGTGTCCATCTAAAATCGGACATCAAAACCAGTCTTTAATAATTTCACTGAATATTATATTGAAATATTCGTTATTTTCAAATTGGAATGTGACTCAATCAATTACCATATAATTTTATATGGATTTTATACATCACATGTATTCAACAATAGTTATAAACAATTACTAAACATTCAATTCATATTCATAGTGTATCTACATCTTTGTAAGCATTAAATAATCAAATAACGCTTACTACGGCTTGTCAATCTATCGATTGACATACAACTAAACACGAGGGAGATGTGTGAAGTTATTATCATCTCCAAACCCGTATGGGATTTTCTATCAATAACCAATGATTATTCTTTTCATACTTGGGCGATGTGTAAAATTTATCGTCCCAATACCCGTGTGGGGTTTACATCACAATCCATGTGAACTCATATATTATTTTCACAATTTAATAATGATAACATTTAAAACTGTAACATCCATCATCCACCAAACAAATATTGCAATCACAAGCAGTCAACATTCATTCAGTCATAAAAATATATAAATAACTGTACAAAATATTTAAGTGAGAGAGTTCTCACCATCAGTTTCCACTCCATCATTCTTTAATTGATGATTTATAAAAATGATTTCGCAAGAATCGGGCTGCTGAAATCTGTGAATTAGAGAAATGAAAAGTCACAAACGAAGTCCAAGTGGTCCAGGCTCCGATCGGGAAAGAGCCTGGATTAATGTAGACTGTGGCTGAGGTCCCTATGGTCCACAGTCAAAATCAATCGACTAGTCCATTCTGACCAGTCGACTGGTCAGAACCTGGGTTTCAACCGAGGTTGATACCAGTCGACTGGTGGCTGTTAATCAGCCCTATATGCTTTTTTTATTTTCTCTTCTATAAATCGATCCGGCGAACCATGGAGGCTATGTACTTGAGTAAGATAATAATGAGGCCTTATAAGCTCGTCGAATCAACTCACTAACACATGCACTAACATATATACATAAGGTTGCTATGATTTTGATTACAAGCTCTAAAACGAACATAATACCAAACCAAGGCAATCAAATGTGATATAAGCGAATTTTGAAGTCTTAGACCTTGCCATTGCGACAACGTAGCTCCATAATATCGCCTACACCATTCCTAGCATGTGCATTCGATTGTGTGCACAATCAAAACGAGAAATTCCAATTTCACGAAACAAAAAATAATGAACCGGAAAGTGTATACTTATCTAACCAATTCATACGCACATACACAACTCTAAATGAACCAATATAATACTTTATAAGCCAATAGCTTGTGACAAAGATACTAAGAACTCACAAAGATCCCACCTTTGTTTGTTAGAAGCAATGAATCAATCTAATAGCTAGCTAGGATGACCTCTCTTTGATTAAAACACTAGATTCAACAATCTATAATCATATGAACACATTTCCTAAGAATTAGGTTATAGGAAATCTCAAAAATCAAAAAGGAATTGAGTTGGAGAAGATGGAGATGAAGTTGGAGAAGCTTACTCATGTTGTCTCTTTGATTTTCCCCTTGATTTGGGGTTGAATTTGCTAAACCAAGCTTAGTAATTTTAATTTCCCATCTTTTTCTCCTAATTTCTACTTTTGATGAAGTGAGGAATGAATGAAGAGGAGGAGGCTAATTTGTGAGTTATATGGAGTGGGCTAGGTTAGCTCAACCAAGACCCAACCCAAGTGCTAAAACTCCGAAGCTCGGAACATATCGAAGTTTATACTTTTCGAGCATGCAAACGATGTTTTGAACTCAATGGAAGTGGTTTCAAGTACAAACTCATCCATATGCAAAAAGTGATATTTTGGCAGTATATCCAATGAGAAAGACCAAAACTTCTCCAACTCCAAAGGTATCGAAGCCTATAGTTTTCGAACACTCAAACGACATTTTGAACTCAATGGAAGTAGTTTCGAGTCCAAGTTCATCCGTATGCAAAATGTTCCTTTTCTATGGGTTATATATACCTTTTAAAAATATATTTAAATTCCATAGCGACAATTCTAAATTTTAATTTAGACATAACTTATAATTTATAAAGTGAAATCTCAATTTTATATACTCATTAGAAAATTACAATTCAAAACATTCCAACATTTTTTGTTTTATCAAATTCTGATTTATATTGAATTCTATATATTCATTCAAAGTTTAAAATCGAATTTTCAAACTAGCGCGCCATTTCAAGTTCGTTTTAATTAAATTTTTAAATTTACACATTCTAACTTCAATTTAAATAAATCTTAAGTCGTTTATTTTCAAAATAATTCATCTAAAATATTAATATCTATGGAAATCAATTAAAAATAAATTTTAAATTGGTGCCAAAATTTCGGGTTGTTACAATCTCCCCCACTTAAAATCTTTTCATCCACGAAAAGGAAGAAGGAACTGAAGGTTGTTTACTTAACTAACTCAACCTTTGTTTGACTTTAGTTTTTCAACTTTTCAGTTTCTAAGAACTTTCTAATTCCTTGAAATTTGGCTAACGCCTTAAATTTTCGAATTTTTTTGCCATAATCTCCTCTGTACGAGTTGATCAGTACAGCTATAAATGGCCTCTACGAGCTCTCATATATCAAAAGAAAATCAAAAAATCCAAGTGAATAGCCAATCGGCTCATAAAAACATCAAACCCAATAAATACAGTAAATACGTACGTATTTGTCGGGCATACAATTTTATTCCTCTTCTTAGCTTCCATGCTATTACCTGTTCATGATATATACATGTACATATATCCAATTCCATTAAATTTTCATTTCAATTTAATTTTAATTTTGACGCTTATTTCACTATTCATTTTCATATTGGTTTTATTATTCCAATATTTTTATTAGTTAAACTAATAATCATACATCACAACCAGCAATCAATTAGTTGATTAGCTTTTCAATTATATAATTTTTATATGTACTCAAAAATCATATTTTTATTGCCAAATCACAAACAATAAATTCTAACTATGTTTTGGTAGGATTAATTGCCTGTGACCTCGTACTTTACGTCTCCTGAGAAATTATGAAAGTAGTGCGAACTAAAGTGGATTATATCATTGGAGGAATATGCAACGCCTTTCATTTTCTCGACTGTGAGGCGTATTACAACAATTTCAACGCGCCGGTTTGGATTGTTGAAAGGTAACCCAAATGAAGGAAGATGAACCCGGGCCCTGAAGCTGTAGTCCAACCCAATTCGGGTAGCGAATTTGCTTGTTTCAGGTGCATTGGATGTTGTACTATAGGTAATGGCATTGGAGGACAGAGTATAGCTAAGAGATGGTTAGTTGAAATATTGATAGAAAAAGAACAATGTTGCTATCCATTATACCTAGCTAGTGTGTTGTGGTTTTGGAATATATTGCGAGGAGGATTTATAAAGATTATACTGATGAATATAGTTGGAATGACTGGCTAAAGTACAGGCACCACTGTACCACTGTAAAATAAGCTTAATGAGTTTAATGTTCTTCATCTGTATTTTCCCTACTTAAACTGTGAGGCATAAAATTGGTATGGTATGTATATATAACTAACCCTTAGATGTACATAAAAGACTTTGAGGCCAACATTGGTCTCTACGAGTCTTAGTATGTGTTGACAATTCTCAAGCATGTGATATGCTTTGCATATATACATGAACAGAATCTCCATACTACCTTCCATAGTAAATGCAATGAAAATTCAACTATATCAGCTGTAGATTTTGTATACTTGGTTATAGTATATGGTCATGAGAAATAGTTTATTTCTAATTATTCATAAACTTTATGGCATATTAAAACCCTTATGTAGAAATCTTGGATTTACGGAATTGTTGCAGTCATAGGAGAAATTGCCGATTAAACATTTTGGCCTCCTTCCTACTTAAAAATCTATACAGCGGGATAAACCTATGCAGCAGCTTGATTGACAAAATAGGGAAAATAATGGAGGGAAGAGAAGTAAACTACACATAATTCTGGTAGTATCCAATTAATAAAAGCTTCACAAGCTAGACACACGGAGAAAGAAACCAAGAATGCCATATTTACAATGATGTTGCTTCTGATTATAGGTTATACCTATGATACAAGCAACGATGGGTTAGTTGGATTTATCTAAAATTGGACTATATGAGCTAAGCATATAATGGAAGCCAATCTTGTCTAGATTCTAGTATTCTGGTGCGCCTGTAAAATTAGGTCTTGACCACTAGTCTTTGTATGAAGGGGAATTCACCTATGTTGGCTTCTTTTTGAAAGCTATAACGGATTTAGCCATGTTTATAACGTAATTACAGAAATAGACCTGTTTTGGTCTAGGGAGTGCAATGGCGAACTTTTAAAACTCGTCTTTGTGCGAGTTTTGGAAACTCGCCTTTTGTATTGAACTATTAAAAAACCATTTTAAACATGCCAACCAAGATTACATAAACAACATACAGCATACAAACTGTGTCCATCCAAGTCGAGAAAAACATATTACTACGACCCAGTACGACATAACCAAAAGCAAACAAAACAACATAAATAAGACCCACCATAACCATGACCCAATAATATAATATAACTACAACCCATAGCTTCGGAATGAACCATAGCACCCATGAAGCATTTCATTCTTAATTCCCGCATTCATTCTTTCCAAGCGATTAATCTCAGCTTGCATCTCAAGTGCGTACTGAACACCCCTCTTTGTTAACGGTGGATCGATCCATGATTTTTTTTACAACTTTGCAATCCTTGGCGATTCTGTGCATCAATGTATGCTTTGCAACCATAAAAACGGCGAACTGCATTCGTTTGACTTTTAGAAACAGTCACTTTACATTCGACTCCGCAATAACATAGGACTGAACGACCCATCATGCTAGAGCTTGACCTTTCGGTGTTCTGTCGAGCAAGAACTTTTCTCAACTGAGCATTGAGGGATTTTTGAACCAGCCTGATGCGCTGGACTGCAAAATTTGGTTGTATTTCACTATATAGTTCATATACGACTTCTGCAGCATCTACTTGGACTCCCATTTGCATTTCGGGAGCAAAGTGGAATCTTCCGCGGGTTGTTTACCACGTTTGTACTGATCGTACATTTCAACCATGGTAACGTCATCGAATTCCCAGTTAGCCATTTTGACGATGAACTACTCTACAAAAAAACCAGGTTTTCAGATCGTGTTTGATGCCCAAAAAATGAAGAGAGGAAGAGAGAATGGTTGGTATTTAATAAGGGAGAGAGGAAGAGAGGCTGGTTGGCAGCATTGATCATTTCGTACTCTAATTCAAGGAAGTTTTAAACATTAAGCCTTGTCAACTTAGCATTTATTCATTTCGTTGGACAAGCTCTGTCACATTGTACCAGTATTGCAGAGCAGAGTGTAGTGACATCACCTGTATAAATGCAGTGCTCAACTTTATTAGTACATGTACTTGGCATGTGGTCATTACCTACTAGGCTATAGTATCTAATGTGACTTCTCAACATGATATACAAGTTGAAAAAGTGACTGATCACATCATGGCAGTACGTAAAACAGATCCCCTACAGTGTTACGTTAGGCGAAACAATGGTCAGTTGCATCATTATTTATTTTATTTATCTGTACACTATGTAGCTATATATCTCTATCAAATTGCTCACAACCTACCTCACTCAAATAACTTACCTCACTCAAACAACTACTCTTTGCATTCCCACAACTATGCTGTCTTGGCCATCATCTACAGACTCAGATAATCAGGTGTATGAACAGATGCGACTTCAGGAGTATGCAGACGAATTCCCAGATCTAAACTTGTTGGGACTTCAGAAAGAACCACCTATTGAATGGATGAACATGCAACCTCCATAAAAAGATCTAGTACCCCATGTTCAACTTTCGTATGAACGGTCGGTCGCTCTGCTACGACATGAAGTAGAGGTATATCGAGTACCACATGTTCAAATTTCTTCTGAACAGGAAGTTGATTCTTATCCAGTTTGTTGCTATTGCGGTTATGGGGTTGAAGTTGTGGTTCGAGCAGATGACAACAACATAGGTTGGCTCATTCAAAAATGTTCATCCTATCCGAATGGATGCAATTACACAGAATGGACAGATGAAGCTTTGTGCCCAAGGGACATAGCATATGCAAACGAACTTGAACGAGATATTAGACATCTCCAAAATGTTATTGAACAGTTGTGGTTTGACGTAATGATTAGGCGACTTAGAATCCCTCGAGCTTGAGCGTGAGATGTAGTTTGGTTGCGAACTATTTTCCTGGTTATCATCTATTATAGCCTATGTTTTAGTACCTTGTATTTGTGTTAGCAGCTGTCCTATTCTAAATTTTATTATCTATTTCTGTGTTAATATCTGTTGTAATCAACTTTTTAGTTAACATTTGTTGTTATTTGGTTTATGAAAGTTGGTATATTTGAATGTATAATTTATAATATAATTAAAAACGAGCTCGTACCATCGCGGTAGTTCATATTATTACGTTTTGAATTTTAACTGAATATATATGATTCGTTATATGCCTGATTTCTTTGATACAAGAAACGTTTGAATCTACTAAACTATATTTTTATAACGGAGGAGAAAAATGAAGATTTCATATTATAGATTTTGAGTTATGTCCAAATCAAATTTTCAGAAAATCGTTGTGGAGTCGTTTATAAACCATAAAGATTTATCAAATATATATAAATCATTTCTAATATAAATTAAACGTCGATTTTAATGTAAAAGGAATAGTCGACATAGCATTACAACGTTTTGTTACTCAGAAATTACCTAGAAGTGAATAATGTTGAATTATTGTGTGTAAACTAGTTCGAATGAAATGTTGTGTGTAAAATTCTTTGAATGTGGGGTTAACGAAGGTGAATTCCTAAAATTCGTCTTTGTGTGAGTTTCCAAAATTCGCATTCGTTAACCCCAAAACAGGTTTATATTTGTTATTACTTTTGAAGCAAGGCTATTTGTGTGTTTGTTTTTATAAACAAGGCTAAGTATGTTAATTACTGTAGTGACCCGAAAATCCAGTCCAATTTGAGCTGACTAAATAACACAAGTCCAACCCCAAATTGCACTAGAAATTCAAGAAACTAATAGAAAGAAGATAGAGGGTGAGGATAGAAAAGATAGAAACTTAGAATAGAAGAAGAAGAAGAAGACAACAACAACAACATCAGAGTAACACGAATCTCACAGTGGAACGAATAAAATATAACATAACTTTTGAAATACAAAGTTATAACTATTTATACATACCATTTTCAGAGTACATCATATAACATCACAGCGGAATAAATAATAGCTATCGACTGCTGAAGCCTCCTGCTCCAAGCTCTCCAAGTGCATCTGTAAATCCCGACTACTTGACTGCCCGTACAAATTTAGGCACCCAAGAGTTTAGGGAAGACAAAACAAATAAACTCCGGGTCAGTCATGTGACTGGTGTGAGTAAACTCAAATCATTTAAACAGGTATATGATATCTCATAAGACCACGCCGTGAATACGGAACGGGTTTTTCCCTTATGAGAATCCAAACATCTTTGAAAAGAAATATCATTCTGATATTATGATAATGTCTAAATACAAATAGATATTAGTCTAGTAGAAACGCTTGCATCTCACGTTCTACATATATAGTATACAATCAAAACCGCAGGTGCGTATTGGATGATTGGGTTTCCAACTATGACAAGGTATGGATCCACCTTCCGATCAGTGTACTCTAGGAACGATACACTGGAGTTCAACAAGAACATCTTGCAACTCAGCCACACATGACCGACCACTCATTTCGCTTGAGTGTATCGAATGTACATCACCAACGGTCGGGATCAGCAACCGTTTCCCGTATATATATGGGACAACATTGATAAATTAAAGAAGCAAATGAATATTCTCTAGATAGGTGATTATACACCCTACTTCGGTGCGACCGACTTAGCCATGCTGCCTGCCCGATTTTTGTCATTTACCGGATGTGAGGCTAGAAGCTACGCTTACTTTCCCTTCATTTATAACACGATCACTTTGAATGCCACATTATCAGATCCGTTAATCATTTAGTTGGATCTGCACAAATAGATTCTGGATATTATGCGAAGGGAATAAGTCCGTTGGCCACCATATATATTTGTACAGTCCAACCCATTCGATCATTGGAAATACTCTGTCAGACATTCGTCCATATACGTTCGTTCTGGGACTGAACGAAACTGAAGGCACTATTCTGTAAACAGGACAGCCCTTGCACTTTACTCCGTCTTCAATTTCTTCATCGTATTTGATCACAACGCTTATGTCGATACGGAGTGGTTCTTCGGATAATAATCCAACCGGTCTCTCCATATTAACAACGTAAAATGGTCAAAACTTCGATAGTCTGTGATTTAA
Source organism: Allium sativum (assembly GCA_030737875.1). NCBI lineage: Eukaryota > Viridiplantae > Streptophyta > Magnoliopsida > Asparagales > Amaryllidaceae > Allium > Allium sativum. The sequence goes on along the minus strand of JASFAX010003272.1, from coordinate 262 downwards.
CTATCAAATGAAAATATGTCGGTGTACAAACAACGATCTTAATTCCAAATGGAATTATCGATCCAATCATCAATCATATATATATATATATATATTCATATTTCCTTATTTTCTAAAATTAGAAAATATACATTTTCAACATTGGAAAACATTTCCAATCCTCATTTACGCATCACTATCATTCCACAACTATTAGTCCCTAACTGTAAACTAGTAAGAGAACAATTCTCTAAGTATAAACCCCGAAGGCCGAAACCAACAT
>JASFAX010003271.1:0-43074 GCA_030737875.1 Allium sativum | reverse complement strand
GAACAACGTTCCTTAGCGGAGATACCTTAAGAAAAACTCTGTCTCCAACCTCAAATTCAAGGTCGGTCCTCCTCTTGTCGGCGTAGGACCTTTGTCTGTCTTGGGCCTTCTTCATCCTTCTTCGTATTAAGTCTACTTTTTCTGAAGTCTCTCGGATCATATCTGGTCCAAGTATGAGCTTATCAGTAGACTCCCACCAACAAGTGGGCGATCGGCACAGTCTTCCATATAAAGCTTCGAAGGGCGCCATTCCGATGGTTGCTTGATAGCTGTTGTTGTAGGCAAATTCTACCAAAGGAAGATGGTCTTCCCATGTCCCTCCGAAGTCAAGGATGCACAGTCTTAAAAGGTCCTCCAAAACTCTGTTCACTCTTTCTGTTTGGCCGTCGGTTTGGGGATGATAGGCTGTGATCAAGCATAACTGTGTGCCTACCGCTTCTTGCAGACTCCGCCAAAACTCACTGGTGAAGATAGGGTCTTGGTCGCTAACAATGCTGGATGGTATTCCATGGAGTCGAACGATTTCCTTGAGGTAAAGAGATGCTAGGGATGAGGCAGTTCTTTTACTTTTGACAGGTAAAAAGTGGGCGCTTTTAGTAAGCCTATCCACTATTACCCAAATGCTAGTGTTGCCTCTCCTAGACCTAGGCAGCCCATCAATGAAGTCCATTGAGATGCTATCCCACTTCCACTGTGGGACCTCTAGAGGATGTAGCAGACCGCCAGGCTTTTTCTGTTCCGCCTTAACCTGTTGGTACACCATACACTTAGAGACGAATTCTGCCACGTCCTTCTTCATGCCGTCCTAAAAGAAAGTTCTTTTTATGTCCTTGTACATTTTATCGCCGCCTGGGTGTATCGTCATCTTGGAGTGATGTGCTTCTTCGAGAACCTTCTTTACTAAATCCCTTGTCTGTAGGACGCATAGTCTTCCGTCTCGCCTTAGCCAACCCTTATCGTCGATGGAGTATCTGTTGAGGTGACTTGAAGTCTCACCCCTAATTAGCCTATCAATCGTCTCCACAAGCTGAGGGTCCTCGCGTTGTGTTGTCCCTATCGAGTCCACTAAAGTCGGGCGTACTTCGAGAGATGCTAGCAAGCCTGGTACAAAATCGGAGGAAGGCCTAAAGTCGAAGCTGGCTATAAACTCTAGGCTTTGTCTTTCAACAAACAGCGGGCTTAGGGTCAGTTTCTTTCGGCTCAACGCGTCTGCCACTACGTTGCCTTTGCCCGGAGTATAGGAGATCTCGAAATCATACGAGGCAAGAAACTCCATCCACCTCTGTTGCCTCAAGTTAAGATCTTTTTGCGAGAAAAGATATTTCAACGATTTATGGTCAGTGTAAAGTTCGAACTTCTCACCTAGGAGATAGTGTCGCCAAGACTTGAGTGCAAAGACGATGGCAGCTAACTCAAGATTGAGGGTCGGGTAGTTCTTTTCATGCACTTTCAATTGTCTCCCGCCATAAGCTACTACCCTTCCTTCTTGCATTAAGACGGCGCCTAACCCTGTCCCACATGCAACTGTATAAACGGTGAACATCTTGCTTCCATCTGGCAACGTCAAAACTGGGGCTGTTGTAAGAGCCCTTTTTAGTCGCTGGAAAGCAAACTCGCAATCCAAGTCCCAATTGAACACTAGATTCTTCTTGGTCAACTTTGTGAGCGGAGCTGAGATTTTTGAAAATCCCTTATGAACTTTCGATAGAAAGCTGCTAGTCCTAGAAAACTTCGGACCTCAGTTGCATTCCTTGGTGTCTTCCAATCCTGTACCGCCAGTACCTTAGCAGGGTCCACTGCTAACCCTTGTTTGGATACTATGTGCCCAAGGAACCTCACTTCTTCTCTCCAAAAGTGGCATTTGGAGAATTTGGCTTTTAGCTGATGGACTCGCAGAGTTTCCATGATTGCCCTTAAGTGCTGAGCATGTTCCTCTTCACTCTTTGAGAAGATAAGGATATCGTCTACGAAGACCACTACGAACTTATTGAGGAAATCTCTGAATACCCTACTCATCAGGTCCACGAAGTAAGCAGGTGCATTTGTCAAGCCGAAAGGCATGACAAGCCATTCAAAGAAGCCGTCTGGGGTTCTGAATGCCGTTTTATCGATACTATCTTAAGCCACCCTTAGCTGATGAAAACCGGTCGCTAAATCGAGTTGGGAGAAAACAGACGCTCCTACAAGCTGATCAAACAAATCGTCAATTCTGGGGAGAGGGTGCCTATTCTTTTTCGTTAGCTTGCTGAGCTCCCTATAGTCAACACATAGACGGAGTGAACCATCCGCCTTTGTAGCGAACACCACTGGAGCGCCCCATTCTGAAATGCTCCTCCTAATGAACCCCTTTTCTAGAAGCTCTTTAATCTGTTTACTGAGCTCTTTCCTTTCCCGTGGAGCCATGTGTCTAACGGGAAACGCAACGGGCTTTGCATTATCTACAAGATATATGCGGAAGTCTATCTCCCGCTTCGGAGGCAAGCCCTTCACCTCTTCGAAGACATCCGGATATTCCCGGACCACTCTAACCGATTGCAAATTTTCAACGGAGGCATCTAGCGATTCAAGATAACTAAGCATAACCGCATACGAGGGATTACAAGAAATTTCCAAAGTATTACCGAGCTAGGTTAGGAGCCTAACAACCCTTTTCTCACAATCAAGGATGGCCCCATTACTGGATAGCCAATCCATGCCCAAAATCAAACCATATCCCGAAAAGCCCAAAACAAAGGCACTACATTTAAATTCTACGCTTAGAATAGAAATTTTCAATCCCAAACAGATCATAGACAAATGAGATGGGCCCCCAATTGGGTTTGAAACAATTAAGGGGTCCTCTACCATACTAGTTTTTAGGTGCAGAGATTCTACTAAAGCAGACGAGATAAAGGAGTGTGATGCGCCAGAATCAAATAAAGTGCGAACGGGGTGATTATAAAGATAAACTACACTTTCTACAGAAGTATTTATACCTCGTTGTTGCAGAGGTGGCGCCTCTAGCACATGAACTTGTGCCCCTGAGGTGGATCCAACCCTCTGCCCCTGTCCTCGTTTCTTTGGGCAGTCCTTAGCCATGTGGCCTGTCTCACCGCAAGAAAAGCACCCACCATTCATCTTGGCCTTCTTTTTCCGGCAATCTTTTACTAAGTTCCCCACTTTGCCACAGAAATTACACTTTCTCTTCTCTTTGTTGCCTTTCCTGCCCTTCTTAAAGTCTGTCTTCTTAGGCTGCAAACCCTCTTTCTTCCCTTGAGAGTTTTGTGCCTTTGTCTCCTTCTTGCCCTTATCCTCTTCGTTCAGCAATGCCATCTGTACCAACCTTTCATACGTAGCTCCCATGGGTATATGGGTCATGGCCAAACTGTGTAATGGCTCATTCAACCCTTTGACAAAACGGAGAGCCTTCTTGTGCGGGGTGTTGACTAGGTCCAGTCCGAACCTAGCCAGCTCATCGAACTGATTAACCTACTCTTTGACTGTCTTGTTCCCTTGCTTAAGAAATAAGAAATTTTCCAACTGCAAACTCCTTTCCGCATCTGAGAGAAATTTAGCCTCAAACCTTGCCCTAAAGTCCTCCCATGTTTCCACTGGTCTTTCTGCATTAGTGACTTCCCACCAGTAGGAAGCCTCGCCCTTTAGTAGCCACACTGCCAGTTGTACTTTCTGCCTATCTTCTACCTCAAAGATGATGAATAAGTCCTCGGTTTCTTTCAGCCAATTTCTAGCTGCCACGAAGGACTCAGTTCCATGAAAATCCTTTCCTCCCATAGCTTTAAAATCTTTACATATCTTAGCAAAGGTGTTTCCCCGCGGAGGAGGTGGAGGAAGAGGTGCTGCTGCAGCTGGATGATTTCCTGCAGCTGGGGGAGGAGGAACGGTAGGACCTGGCTGAGTGGCCCTTGCTTCTAATAATCGCCTAAACCAACCAGGTATTGGTACACCCTCTGGCAAGTTAAGTTCTTCGGACATGCTGAAACAGAAAGGATAGATTCAAAACGAAGGATAAGAGATAGTACCTATGGCTTTGGGGGGACTTTGCCTTTTTAAAATAAAATAATATTTTATCTTTTAAAAATGCTTCTTTAAATTTCTTTTTGAATAAATTTTCAAAACTTTTTTTTTCTTATATGGTAAACCTATGCTCTGATACCAAGTGAAACACCCCACCTCCGTTAGGGTCACTCTCAAAGGGAATGCCCTAATTTTGGTGGAGGTTTATAAGTATAAATCACAGATATACAAGACATATATAATAACACATATTTTTGAACAGCGGAAAACAACAACTTTTATTTCATTAAAATACGTGTTACACCAACCATACCATAATTGTCTTACAATACTTCCAAAAACATAACATCTTCATAACTATCTTGCTTACATTATTTAAAGAAGCATAAAGAAAACATAAATAAACTGCAAAAGTCCCATAATTGCTGTCCAAAGGCATAGTCCAAAACGAAAAGATCCAAGCAATACATTCTTTCTCTTCAAGCTGGATATGAAGGCTGGTCAAGATGCGGTATTCCCTCCCTGTGGACCTGAGGGGGGGGGGAACGGAAGAAAAGAAGACGAAAGAAAAGTAGAGTCAGACATAAAGCCTGAGTAAGTCTAGGACTATTCAGTCTATGAATAAAGAACTGGGTATGATAAGCATAAACTAGAAATGGGAAAGTACCGTAAACTAAGTTAAGTTGTCTAGGGTTGAATATACTATCGTACCCCATATTAATCTCTGTACCCATATAAACTAGTTCCCAACAGGCACCCCATAATCAGGGAGAAGTGATCCTTTTTCTGATGATCGGCTCCTACTCGTGTAGTTACATGTGTCCTACGGCCCCCGTTGTTGTAGTTACCTATGCAGGTCCCACCATGGGGTGTATCAAGTCCCATGGTGGCGGCCCGACACAATCCTAGAATGCACAGGTATGCTACTGGTGCCCAGTGCCTTATTTTTCTGCGCCGGAGTGTGTGCACGCCCGCACCCCGTTAGAACCTACACTGCTGCACCACCGCCGTCGATTTGACCTCTTACAGTCAGCCCAGTAATCGTGCCCCACCCTGCCTAGTTTCAGGGTATCATGATACGCCTTGTAGGGTTACTGCTGAAAAGGGTCCCCCGCTACTAGGTTTTCTATTTCTAGCCAACATGCTAAGTTGGTTAAGTGTTTTATAAACCTAACCCCCAATCAGTCTGTTTAGTTTAGCATGTTCCATTTTGATTAAGTATTAATATAATTTACTTAATCCTATCAATCCTGACTCAGCCTTAATTGTCTTATTAAAGCCTTGACCTCTCACATTAGACAGGTATTGTTGTGGCTGCCTGTTGCCGGTTGGGTCCGGGCAGTCTTACGCCACAACTCAGTCTAACCTCGGGTCCTTATTGGGCTCCGTGTTTAACCACCCACATTGGATAGGTATTGTTGTGACTACTGGACAGCCGGGCGGTTCCAGGCAGGTTTACATCACAACTCAATCCAACCTCGGGTTAAACACATCGTATTTTCTACATTTACATATTTTGTCTCTTTTCTTTTTATATGTAAATATTTGCGGCCCATTATTCAAATTCATCTTTATTGATTAAGATTTATTTATGTCACTTAATTGTTTTTCTAGGTTGTTGGCATGCGTCAAACATGCCAACACATATGTTCTATATTTTAGCCCAAACGTCATTACCCCCGGTTTATACGTTCGCTCCAATGTAAGGTGTGTTGGGTTTAACACTTAAACCCAATTTAGCCATATGAAAAGGAGAGGCTTATAACATGGTGTTTATAAGGTAACGTAAAAAGGGGAGTGTGAACGCATGAACTTGCAACATAACGACTCAATTAACATAAGGTAGGCACATGTAAACTTGCAATTGTAACAACATATAATATAAGCAATACTTAGACATGAATCATTCTATTCACCTAATCATGGTATAAACAAAACATGAATCATTCTATTCATGTAGTCATGGCATAAATAATACTTAAACATGAACCATTCTAACCATATAATTATGGCATAATCATAATTGAACATGAGTCCTTCTATTCATATAGTCATGGCATAAACATAATTGAACATGAATCCTACTATTCATATAATCATGGTTTTTATCCTATCTATGTAACTTGCAAGTGGGATGTAATTCTAGTGTAATTCTAATGTAACTTATGTGCCACATATATTATCATATGATTATGATAACAACATAAGCCTACAAACATGTTTTCAACTAGGCATAATAACAAACATAGTTTAGTCATGTTCATAAAATTAATACAAGCTTACAAAGATGCTTGCTTTTGTCACTATCACAAAAGCATGATTTTTATACTTGAACTATAATGCCAATTCCAACATAACTTCATATGAATCATAATACTCAAATGGACCAAATTACACTAAAGATGACCATAGAATTATACATCATGTTGGCATAACAATAAATCATATACTTGCATGAATTTCAAATAAACTATTACAACGCATAGTTGTTATTTTCAACATGAATCATATACTTGCAATTATCAAATGGGTGTTGTAAATAACTACCACAAACATGTAGTTTTCAATATGAATCATATGCTTGCATGAATCCCAATTAAAATTCCACAACATGTGGTTGTCAACATAAACCATATACTTGTATGAATCCAATCGTACACCATAGCATTGCCAAATCGTTTAGAATCAAAATATCATACAAATATAGATTATTATTGCCACAATTCCATTTCGTTGTTAACTTCCAACGCAAATCGCATACATGCAAATATCCAATCGTATACCATAATTTTCCCAAATCGTTTAGCATCAAAGCAACGTACAAATATAGATTATTATCGCCACAATTCCATTTCTTACTTTACACAAATCAACACAATTATTTAATTCACATCGGAATAGCACTCTACTTACAACGTATGACGAATCTTCAATTCAGGAATCTGAATTCTGAATTTGGAGATGCTATCCTTTGTTGTAGGCGTTGATTCGATTTGATTAACGTTGCTTCAAGCTTTGAATTATCTCCTAATTGTCTCTCTATTTCTGACGGCTATCCTCAGTCTCTCCTCAGCAGCATGACGGCCTCATCTCCATTTTAGTTTGTGTGAATTAGGGTTAGTCTTAGGTCCTTTTTATAGAGTTTTTGAGTTGATTTAGACCGTCTATGAAGCTAGGTTTAATAATAGCCGTTCGTTCAAAGGAGAGGCCAATCAGGTGCTGATACCTAGCCCTAGTGACAAGGCAAGGCTCAGAAAATCGACCAAGCACAGACCAGGCCAGCCAGGGTAGGCTGGGTTCGACCTGGCTCAGGGGCCAGGTCGACTCCCCAGTCGACCCCCAGGTCGACTCTAGAGTCGACCTGCCTGGGGCAGGTCGACACCTAGGTCGACTCCCAGGTCGACCTGGCCTGGCTGGTCGACCCTAGGGTCGACCCCCAGGTCGAACCTAGGGTCGACCCCCAGGTCGACCTGGTGGGTTTGGGCGGGAATTTTCCCGCCTACTCTGATTGGGCTGAAATTCAAATCTGTTTTCGAAATTTGAATTTTCTGAAACTTCATCGGGCCATAATTTGGTCATACGGGCTCCGTTTTTCGAAAATTCGGACTCTATTTTGCGTATTTTTCCGAGGCGAACGCAATGGCGTATCCCGTTTCCCTTAATACTTTGATTTGGAATTAATTATACTTTAATTTGTGAATTTCACTATTTTAAAATACACGGGGTGTTACAGTATCTGGGGGCTGGGGCTGATGTCGCAAGCCCATCAGACATTCCTCTTCCCCCAGCTGCAGTCGTTCTTCCTCCTCCTCCGCATGTGAATGCTTTCTCGAAGATAGGTAGAGATTTTCGAGCTATGAGCAGAAAGAACTTTAATGGGGCTGTATCATTCGTGGAAGCAAGAAACTGGCTCAAGGAAACAAAAGATTTGTTTGTTATCTTTGAAGTGGACGATAACCAGAAGATACAATTGGGTGTATGGTTACTTAAGGACGAAGCCTCTTTCTGGTGGGAAGTTACTAATGCTGAAAGACTAGCTGAGACTTAGGAGGATTTCAGAATGAGGTTTGAAATGAAGTTCTATTCGCAAGCTGAACGAAGCCTACAGATGGAGAAGTTCTTAGCACTCAAACAGGAAGCCTATCTGTTAAGGAATATGTCAACCAATTTAACCAGCTGGCTAGATTCGGACTGAAGTTGGTAAACACTCCACATAAAAAGGCTCTCCGTTTCGTTAAAGGGTTGAATGAGCCACTGCATAGCCTAGCTATATCCTATATTCCTATGGGTGCGACTTATGAGAGACTGGTGAATATGGCACTGTTACAAGAGGAAGATAAGGATGGGAAGAAGGAGACAAAGGTGGAAGGACCTCTAGACAAGAAAGTGGAGGGATCGCAGAAGAAGAAGATGGATTCTAAGAAGGGCAGGAAGAATAAAAAAAACCCCGTGACAAGAGGAAGTGTAACTTTTGTGGCACACTTGGACATCTGATTAAAGACTGCAGAAAGAAGAAGAAGAAGATAGATGGTTGTTTTCAATGCGGTGAGATAGGACATATGGCTAAGGACTGCCCAAGAAGGCAAGGGCAAGGGCAGAGGACTGGATCTACTTCTGGAGGGTAGATTCACGCTCTCATTGCACCTCCGCAAGAAAGAGGTAGAAATGTTTCTGTTGAGAGTTTAGTTTAACTTTCTGATCATCCAGTTCATACTCTTTTTGATTCTGGCGCATCGCACTCTTTTATATCTACTGCTTTAGTTGAATCTCTGCACCTAGATATCAGTATAGTAGAGAATCCCATGGTTGTTTCAAATCCAATTGGGCGTTCGGCTTATTTGTCATTGATTTGTTTGGATTTGGAAATTTCTATACTAAGCATTTGGTTTAGATGTAATGCTTATGTTTTGGGTTTCACGGGCTATGGGTTGATTCTAGGCATGGATTGGTTATCCAGTCATGATACCATCCTCGATTGTGAAAAGAGAGTGGTTAGACTTATGACTCGCCTCGATAATACTCTCAAAATCTCTTGTAATCCCATGAATTCTGTTATGCTTAGCTACCTAGAATCTCTTGATGCGTCTGTTGAAAACTTGCAATATGTTAGAGTAGTCCGTGAATACTCGGATGTCTTTGAAGAGGTGAAGGGTTTACCTCCAAAGCGAGAGATAGACTTCTGCATATACCTGGTTGATAATGCAAAACCAGTCGCTTTACTCGTTCGACACATGGCTCCAAGGGAAAGGAAGGAGCTCAGCAAGCAAGTTAAAGAGCTGCTCGAAAAGGGGTTCATAAAGCGGAGTATTTCTGAGTGGGGTGCTCCAGTAGTGTTCGCAACCAAAGCGGATGGTTCACTTCGCCTATGCGTGGATTATAGGGAGCTAAACAAGCTGACCCAGATGAATAGGCACTCACTTCCAAGAATAGACGACTTATTCGACCAGCTTGTAGGTACATCATTTTTCTCCCAACTAGATCTGGCCATTGGATTCCATCAGCTAAGAGTGGCTGAAGACAGCATAGATAAGACCGCGTTCGGGACCCCGGATGGTGTAACTCCCCGTAATTTTAAATATTAAAATTAACAAATTTAAGAACACTTAATTTTTAGGAGAATAATTAAGGGAAATGGGTTACGCCATTACGTTCGTCTCGGAATTCTGCTTGGAATAGAGTCCAAATTTTTGTAAATCGGACTTCGTATGAGGAAGTTATGGCCTTCAGAAGTTTCAGGAATTTAAATAAATTAAAACAGCTCGAATTCGAATTCGAATTCAAAATTCAAATGAAAACACAGAAGTGGGCTGGGCGGAATTTTTCCCGCCCCAGGCCAGATCGACCAGGGGATCGACCTCCCCTATACAGGTCGACCTGGGGGTCGACCTCCCCTGATTTTCCAGATCCGAGGCAGATTCGGGATTTTGCACCTGGACTTGTTTTCTGGACAGATTCTTTGGCTCCTAACGTATTTAAACACCCCCAAACCTCACTTTCTCTCCACACCAAACCATTGTAACGCTATGCTACCTCAATCCTAATTAAAATAAGTTAAAGACGTCCTTATGCTGTTGGAATAGTTCATCTTCTTCTTAAAGCTTAGTAATTGCAAGTCAGGATTCTAACACAAACGACGAATGAATTATTCTCTTCTCTAATACGTCTTTGTGAGTGCAATTTCTTTCACATAATAATTAATAAACTAATTATGATGAGTTATAATTTGGATTATGAGAACATGCCTGTTGAATCATGTGACGTTACTTAATTTTGTTATCGTTTGTTTGTGAACATATGACCGTTTTGTTAACTTATATTAGTGGATCTATTTCATATGAACAATCACATATGTTTAACTTGATTCATTTTGTGACATCAGTTTATATGCGAGTTTGGATGTAAATCATATGCTAGTTTGTATGTGAATCATATGCAAGTCTGTATGCAAATTATACACAAGTTTATATGTGAATCAAGTATATATATGTATTCGAGTTTATATGTAAAACATGTGATATTAGTTTACATGTTTAAATTCATATGCAAGTTTGTATGGATCCCATATGCAAGTTTAGGCGAAAATAATAGTCACATATGCAAGTTCACAATTTTATGTTTAGATCTATATTTAGATCCATGGCAGTACATACTTTATGCAAATTTACGTTCTATATGTCCATTGCCTATGCAAGTTATTGGCTATGCAAATTTATGTTATAATTCTTATTTGCAAGTTAGATTTATTTTAGTGTTATGCAAGTTGTGATGTTTCTTTTCTTTTTATGAGTTAGACTATTTGCGAGTCTAACATATTTCATATTAAACGTACGAACGACATGAGGACATAGGGAAAATATTAAATATACATATTGAGAATTGGCATAAAATGGCTTTAAAGGCATATAATTAATTTGAGACATTAATTGGTATAATTTATATACCAGAAAATTATGGACAAAATTTATGTGACAATTATGGACATAGATTAATTTGGAAATTATTGAAAATTTGAATAGGGATATTAATTCAAATTGGGGTTAAATAATTATGCGTAATAATAAACGCCTAAGACACAAGGTTAAACTCGTTTGTGGTATAAGACTGCCCGGACCTGCTTGGCAAATCCAGCAACCACAAACGGTAGTCTAATGTGAGGGGTCAAAGGCATAAATTAAATGCGTAACAATTGTAAAGACACGAGGTTAGGCTCGTTTGTGGTATAAGACTGCCCGGACCCGCCCGGCAAATCCAGCAACCGCAAACGGTAGTCTAATGTGGGAGGTCTTACAAGGTTATGGTTATAATGAATTAAGTAACACTTAACCAAGATAAACATGTAGTGGGACATGGGGTTAAGTGGGTGACATGGGTGACATGTGAAATACAATTAGAAACACTTAACCAAATTGAAACATGTAAGAAGACGTGAATAGAAGGGGTTAAATGGGAAATTCTAGTGGGGACCAAGCATAGGTGGAAAGCTCGTGTCAAGTATGGGGACCCTTTTTCAAATCAGTAACCCATTAAGTATCTTTGTGAGCTCGAGCTAGGTCGAGGACAGAACATGCTTACTGGGTTTGATTATAAGAGGTCAAAACGGGTTAGCGGTGGCAACGCAAGTCCAACGGGGTCATGTGCGTGCGTGGGCCTGGGCTGGTAGATAAGACGTTGTTGCATCATGTAGATATAAGCCGGGCATCTTTAGTGGTATCGGGTTGCCACTTTGGGGAGTGATACACCCCATTGTGAGACCAACATGGGTATCTACGAGTTAAGGAGCCAATCGCATGTGGGTAATGGGTACAACTAGTGGAGATAGGGGCTGGCGGCGCCTATGAAGACAACTAGGGGTACACGGGACAACCATTATCATTATTATGATTATTATGTTCAGTAGACGGGATCAATTTTTAAGGTGACAAGTATTGGTGCAGTATAGTAATTATCCTATAGTGATTAGGAACACAATTAACGTTATCTTATTCCTCCTGTTGGTTTGGTCATGCCCATATGTGTCACAGCCATTCCTTATTTTACCAGGTTATGCCTTATCCTAATTACTTTAATAATTATATTGTTAAAGTTATTGGACGCACCAGACTTTATGTCTGGCCCCCTTTGTTTTCACCTCTTTTCTTCCTCCCCCCTAGGTTCTCAAGGTGGGACTAGTGCTAGTGGAGCTTGATTTGGATCTCTTTCTCTCTCTTTTGGAAGTGCTTGGATTGCTGAAAGTAAAATTCAGCTTATCTCTTTTATGGCTACTTATGTTGGGGTTATGCTTTTTTACTTTATGTACTCAGAAAATAATTTGTCAATATGGATATTAAATGTACTCCGTTTTATTGTTGGTTTATTATGTTGTTGTAATCAAACTATTTCTCCGCTGCAATAAAAGTTGTTTTAAAATTTTCAAGTACCAATATATGTATCTGTCTTGTTATATTCCGTTCTATACACCAATAATACTCCATGAAAGTTAAAGCATTCCCTTTGTGAGTGACATTAATGGATGTAGGGTGTAACATATGGTATCAGAGCTGAAAGTTACAAGAACAGATAAGAGATTTTGAAAAACTATTTTTCAAAAGCATTTTATAAAGAAATACTTTCAAAAATATGTTTTAAGGAGAGTATTTTCAAAGAATGGTTTATTTTAAAAAACATAACCCCCACGAGCCATATATCTTTCCTTCGATTCTCCATTTTGAGTCTCTTCCTTTTTCTTTTTCCGCATGTCTGGGGAACCCGAGATACCCAAGGGCATACCAATACCAGCCTGGTTCAGAAGGTATCTGGAGGCTAGGGCCACTGCCGCAGGCCCAGCAGACGTTTCTCCTCCCCCAGCTGTAGCCGCTCCTCCTCCTCCCCCTCCTCGCGTTGATACTTTTTCAAATATATGCAAGGACTTTCAGGCAATGGGGTGGAAACCTTTTCACGGGTCAGAGACGCTTGTTGAAGCTCGAAATTGGCTTAAGGAGGTGGAAGATTTATTTGGTATCTTTGAGATAGAAGATGGAAGGAAGGTCCAATTAGCTGCTTGGTTAATGAAGGACGAAGCCTCGTTTTGGTAGGAAGTCATGAATGGAGAGCGTCCAGTGGAGACATGGATGGATTTCAGGCATAGGTTCGAGATGAAATTTCTCTCACGAGCAGAAGAGAATTTATACATGGAGAGGTTCTTGGCATTGAAGCAAGGGAATTTATTAGTAAAGGTACGTCAACAAGTTCAATCAGTTGGCAAGATTTGGCTTAGACTTGGTGAACACACATGATAAGAAGGCCCTGAGATTCCTTAAAGGTTTGAATGAGCCACTACACATGTTAGCTATGACCCACATTCCTATGGGGGCTAGCTTCGAGAAACTGGTTGACATGGCGCTTATGCATGAACAGGAGAAAGGTGCTAATGCTAATAAGGCACTGGAGAAGAAAGGGGATCCAAAGAAATCACAACAACAACCCAAGAAAGGTGGTAAGGATAACAATAGCAAAGGAAAGAAAATGTGCTTTAATTGTGGAACACCAGGCCATCTGAGTAAGGATTGTAGGAAGAAGAAGAAGACTGGTTGTTTCAACTGTGGTGAGGTAGGACATCTGATTAAAGACTACCCAAGATGACAAGGGCAGAGGTCAGGGTCTACTTCTGGGGGGCAGGTTCAGGCTCTCATAGCACAAGGGCAGGCAAGAGGGCAGGTTCACGCTTTCATGGCACCAGGACAGGAGAGAGGTAGAAACATCTCTATTGAAAGTTTGGTTTTTCTATTTGATCATCTTGTTCGTACTTTGTTTGATTCTGGCGCTTCACACTCGTTTGTATCTACATCGTTAGTTGAAACACTGCACCTAAATACTAGTCTAGTTACGGATCCCATAGTAGTCTCAAATCCTATTGGTGGTTTGGCTCATCTTTCAATGATTTGTTGGGATTTGAGATTGTCTATCTTGGGCGTTGGGTTTGAGTGCAACGCCTTCGTTCTTGGCTTCATGGGCTACGGCTTGATTCTAGGCATGGATTGGCTAGCCAGATACGGTGCCACCCTAGACTGTGAAAGAAAGATAGCTAGATTATTGACTCATTGTGGCAAGACCCTTGATATTTCTTATGACCCTAGGGGTCCGGTGATGCTTAGCTACCTAGAATCTCTTGACGCGTCCAACGATGATTTGGAATCTGTTCGTGTGGTCAGTGAATATGGTGACGTCTTCGATGAAGTTTGGGGCTTACCCCCGAGGCACGAGATAGACTTTCGTATATACCTAGTAGATAATGCAAAGCCAGTTGCATTACCAGTGCGCCACATGGCTCCGAGAGAGAGAAGAGAACTCAGTAAGCAAGTGAAAGAGTTGCTTGAGAAGGGGTTCATAAGAAGAAGCATTTCAGAATGGGGTGCTCCAGTTGTTTTTGCTACAAAGGATGATGGTTCACTTAGACTGTGTGTGGACTATAGAGAGCTGAATAAGCTCACCAATAAGAACAGACACCCATTGCCGAGGATAGACGATTTATTCGATCAGTTGGTTGGTGCTTCGGTTTTCTCGCAGCTGGATTTGGCTATAGGATTTCATCAACTAAGGGTGGCTGAAGACAACATAGATAAGACTGCATTTAGAACTCCTGATGGTTTCTTCGAGTGGCTCGTCATGCCTTTTGGTTTGACGAATGCACCCGCATACTTCGTTGACTTAATGAGTAGGGTGTTTAGGGAGTTTCTAAACAAGTTTGTGGTAGTCTTTGTGGACGATATCTTGGTTTTCTCTAGAAGCGAAGAAGAGCATGCCCTACATCTTAGGGAATTCTTAGAGACCCTACGAGCGCATCAACTCAAAGTTAAGTTCTTCAAATGCCATTTTTGGAGAGAAAAAAGTGAGGTTCTTAGGACACGTGGTCTCTAAGGAGGGGATAGCTGTGGATCCCGTAAAGGTAGTGGCAATCCAAGATTGGAAGATTCCTAAGAACGCAACAGATGTAAGAAGCTTTTTAGGGCTGGCTGGTTATTATAGGAAGTTCATTAAGGACTTCACGAAGATATCAACCCCACTTATTCGATTGACGAAGAAGAAATTGACTTTTTCATGGGATGTTGACTGTGACGATGCTTTCCAACATTTGAAGAGGGTTTTGATGACAACTCCAGTTTTAGTTTTGCCAGATAGGAGTAAGCCATTCATAATATATACCGATGCTTGCGGGACAAGGCTTGACGCAGTTTTAATGCAAGAGGGAAGGGTGATATGCTATGGTGGAAGGCAGTTGAAAGTCCACCAGAAGAATTACCCTACCCACGACTTAGAATTGGCTGCTATAGTTTTTGCGCTTAAGTCATGGCGTCATTTTTTGATTGGCGAGAAGTTTGAGTTGTATACAGACCATATGTCGCTAAAGTACTTTTTCTCTCAGAAAGATCTAAACTTGAGGCAATAGAGGTGGATGGAATTTTTGGCATCCTACGATTTTGAGATCGCATATACCTCTGGCTAAGGTAGCGTTGTAGCTGACGCCTTAAGTAGAAAGAAGTTGACTTTGAGTCCTTTGTTCGTAGAATGGCAGAGTTTGGAGTATATATCTACCTTTGACTTCAGACCCTCTGTCGATTATGTACCCGGATAGTTGGCATCGCTAGAGGTGCAACCTACACTTTTGGGTCGGGTTGGAGAGGCACAACGAGATGACCCACAGTTGGTTGAGATAGTAGGCAAGCTTATAGGAGGGGAGTCTTCGAGTCATCTTAATAGATATGCTATAGATGAGAGAGGCTGGATGCGTAAAGACGGGAGACTTTGCGTACCGCAAGACGAGAGCTTGCGGGAGACGATTCTTAAAGACTCGCACCGCTCTAAGATGACCATACATCCCGGTGGTGACAAGATGTATAGCGATATGAAGCGAGTTTTATTTTGGGCCGGAATGAAGAAGGATGTGGCTGAGTTCGTTTCTAGATGCTTGGTGTGCCAGCAAGTCAAGGCGGAGCAAAAGAAGCCCGGTGGTTTGCTCCACCCTTTAGAGATTCCGCTGTGGAAATGGGAAAGTGTTTCCATGGATTTTGTAGACGGGTTGTCAAGACCAAGGAAGGGTAATACGGGGATTTGGGTAGTTGTAGACAGACTTACCAAAAGTGCCCATTTTATTCCCGTTAAAAGTAGGAGGACCGCCGCAAGGTTAGCATCTGTTTACCTTCGAGAGATAGTTCGTCTGTACGGCATACCCTCTAGCATTGTGAGCGATAGAGATCCCATTTTCACTAGCGAGTTTTGAAAGAGCTTACAAGAGGCGGTTGGATCACAATTGTGCTTAAGTACCGCTTATCACCCTCAGACGGACAGCCAGACTGAGAGAGTAAATCGGATTCTAGAATATCTTTTGAGGCTATGCATCTTAGACTTTGGAGGAACATGGGAAGAACATCTTCCATTAGTGGAGTTCGCCTATAATAATATCTTTCAGGCTAGCATTGGCATGGCACCTTTTGAGACTCTTTATGGATGACCATGCCGATCACCTACTTGTTGGTGGGAATCTATGGATAAGATTTTGCTTGGACCCGACATGATTAGGGAGACTTCAGAGAAGATAGATTTGATTCGATGACGAATGAAGGCGGCGCCGGACCGACATAAGTCATACGCTGATAAGAGACAAATCGATCTTGAGTTCAATATTGGGGACATGGTTTTTATTAAGGTGTCTCCGTTGAGAAACATAGTCCATTTTGGATTAGTAGGGAAGTTAGCACCGAGGTTCGTAGGACCCTTTCCAACTACAGAGAGGATTGGGCAGATGGCGTATAAAGTATAGTTGCCAGAGAAGCATTGTGGTGTTCATGACGTGTTTCACGTTTCGCATTTGCTTAAGTGTTTACATGATACGGCGGAAGTGGTGGAGCCGAGCACGCTCAAAGAAGTGGAAATAGAGCGGAATGCCACGGTTAGAAAAGCTCCTACATGCATTCTCGGATCGGAGGTCAAAAAGCTATGCAACAAAGAGGTCAAGTTGGTCAAAGTGCAATGGGGAGATGATCAAGGAAACGCGACTTGAGAGACAGAAGACAAGATGCGTACGCTGTACCCTTTCCTTTTTAAGGGTATGTTTTTTTAACTTCTCCTTTTTCTACCGCTTTGTTGATACTTGTCCTATCGTTTAATATGTCTTTGCGATGATATCTTCGATCTTTAGTTAGGAAAAACCCTATGGTTGTAAAAATGTGTTTGAGACATGTTATATTTGGTGGATGCAAATGGATGCAAGTGGTTGTTATGGTTGCTCGTGGATGCATGTACACACACATTAGGCACTAGATCGGCTCAATCACTTTCATATTGCATATAAATATGTTTGCATATTTAAATTAATGGATGTATAATGGTTGTGTTATCATATGGATGCTGCATTTAGGTGAATGGTTGTGCACGCATGTAGAAATAATATGTATCATTAGGATTCTTTTGCATACATAATGGACGCGTGGCACTATCATGATTTGCATTAAGGAGGTCAACTAAATCAGTAGACCGCCTGATTTTGCATTAGGTAAGGAACATATACACATACTTTTTGCATATGTTCATACGACATTAGAAGTCTTTTAAGGACAACGGATGCCTATGTTTGATGATTGAGTAGATGGATGATTGGATGGTAGGATATACATTCTCCTTAACTTGGAGATTTCGGGGGCGAAATCCTTTAAGGAGGGGAGAATGTAACACCCCGTAATTTTAAATATTAAAATTAACAAATTTAAGAACACTTAAATTTTGGGAGAAGAATTAAGGGAAATGGGTTACGCCATTACGTTCGTCTTGGAATTCTACTTGGAATAGAGTCCAAGTTTTCGTAAATCGGACTTCGTATGAGGAAGTTATGGCCTTCAGAAGTTTCAGGAATTTAAATAAATTAAAACAGCTCGAATTCAAATTCAAAATTCAAATGAAAACACAGAAGGGGCTGGGCGAGATTTTTCCCGCCCTAGGCCAGGTCGACCAGGGGGTCGACCTCCCCTATACAGGTTGACCTGGGGGTCGACCTCCCCTGGTTTTCCAGATCTGAGGCAGATTCGGGATTTTGCACCTGGACTTGTTTTCTGGACAGATTCTTTGGCTCCTAACCTATTTAAACACCCCCAAACCCCACTTTCTCTCCACGCCAAACCGTTGTAATGCTATATATGCTGCCTCAATCCTAATTAAAATAAGTTAAACACATCCTTATGCTGCTAGAATAGTTCGTCTTCTTCTTAAAGCTTAGGAATTGCAAGTCAGGATTCTAACACAAACGACGAACGAATTATTCTCTTCTCTAATCCGTCTTTGTGAGTACAATTTCTTTCACAAAATAATTAATAAACTAATTATGATGAGTTATAATTTGGATTATGAGAACATGCCTGTTTAATCGTGTGACGTTACTTAATTTTGTTATCGTCTGTTTGTGAACATATGACCGTTTTGTTAACTTATGTTAGTGGATCTATTTCATATGACCAATCACATATGTTTAACTTGATTCATTTTGTGACATCATTTTATATGCGAGTTTGTATGTAAATCATATGTTAGTTTGTATGTGAATCATATCCAAGTCTGTATGCGAATTATACACAAGTTTATATGTGAATCAAGTATATATATATATATATGTATGTATGCGAGTTTATATGTAAAACATGTGATATTAGTTTACATGTTTAAATTCATATGCAAGTTTAGGTGAAAACCATAGTCATATATGCAAGTTCACAATTCTATGTTTAGATCTATATTTAGATCCATGGCAGTACATACTTTATGCAAATTTGTGTTCTATATGTCCATTGCCTATGCAAGTTATTGGCTATGCAAATTTATGTTATAATTCTTATTTGCAAGTTAGATCTATTTTATGTGTTATGCAAGTTGTGATGTTTCTTTTTTTTATGAGTTAGACTATTTGCGAGTCTAACATATTTCATATTAAACGTAAGAACGGCGTGGGAACATTGGGAAAATATTAAATATACATATTGAGAATTGGCATAAAATGGCTTTAAAGGCATATAATTAATTTGAGACATTAATTGGTATAATTTATATACCTGAAAATTATGGACATAATTTATGTGACAATTATGGACATAGATTAATTTGGAAATTATTGACAATTTGAATAGGGATATTAATTCAAATTGGGGTTAAATAATTATGTGTTATAATAAACGCCTAAGACACGAGGTTAGACTTGTTTGTAGTATAAGACTGCTCGGACCCCCCCGGCAAATCCAGCAACCACAAACGGTAGTCTAATGTGAGGGGTCAAAGGCATAAACTAAATGTGTAACAATTGTAAGGACATGAGGTTTGGCTTGTTTGCGGTATAAGATTGCCCAAACCTGCCTGGCAAATCCAGCAACCGCAAACGATAGTCTAATGTGGGTGGTCTTACAAGGTTACAGTTATAATGAATTAAGTAACACTTAACCAAGATAAACATGTAGTGGGACATGGGGTTAAGTGGGTGACATGGGTGACATGTGAAATACGATTAGAAACACTTAACCAAATTAAAACATGTAAGAAGACATGAATAAGAAAGGGTTAAGTGGGAAATTCTAGTGGGGACCAAGCATAGGTGGAAAGCTCGTGTCAAGTATGGGGACCCTTTTCAAACCAGTAACCCATTAAGTATCTTTGTGAGCTCAAGCTAGGTCGAGGACAGGACACACTTAGTGGGTTTGATTATAAGAGGTCAAACCGGGTTAGCGGTGGCAACGCAAGTCCAAACGAGGTCATGTGCGTGCGTGGGCCCGGGCTGGTAGATAAGACGTTGTTGCATCGTGGAGATATAAGCCGTGCATCTTTAGTGGTATCGGGTTGCCACTTTGGGGAGTGATACACCCCATGTGGGACCAGCATGGGTATCTACGAGTTAGAGAGCCGATCACATAGGGGTAGTGGGTACAACTAGTGGAGATTGGGGCAGGCAGCGCCTATGAAGGCAGCTAGGGGTACACGGGACTACCATTATCATTATTATGATTATTATGTTTAGTAGACAGGATCAATTTTTGGGGTGACAAGTATTGGTGCAATATAGTAATCATCCTATAATGATTAGGAACGCAATTAACGTTATCTTATTCCTCCTGTTGGTTTGATCATGCCCATATGTTTCACAGTCATTCCTTGTTTGACCAGTTTATGCCTTATCCTAATTACTTTAATAATTATATTGTTAAAGTTATTGGACTCGCCAGACTTTATGTCTGACCCCCTTTATTTTTGCCTCTTTTCTTCCTTCCCCCCAGGTTCTCAGGGTGGGACTAGTGCTAGTGGAGCTTGATTTGGATCTCTTTCTCTCTCTTTTGGAAGTGCTTGGATTGCTGAAAGTAAAGTTCATCTTATCTCTTTTATGTCTACTTATGTTGGGGTTACCCTTTTTTTCTTTATGTAATCAGAAAACAATTTGTCAAGATGGATATTAAGCGTACTTGGTTTTATTGTTGGTTTATGATGTTGTTGTAATCAGACTATTTCTCCGCTGCAATAAAAGTTGTTTTAAAATTTTCAAGTACCAATATATGTATCTATCTTGTTATATTCCGTTTTATACACCAATAATACTACATGAAAGTTAATGCATTCTCTTTGTGAGTGACATTAATGGACGTGGGGTGTTACAGATGGTTTCTTCGAATGGCTTGTCGTGCCTTTCGGCTTGACAAACGCACCCGCCTATTTCGTAGACTTGATGAGTAGGGTGTTCAGGGAGTTCCTTAATAAATTTGTAGTGGTCTACATGGACGACATTTTGATTTTCTTAAAAAGTGAGGAAGTACATGCTTTGCATTTAAGGGAAGTTATGGATACTCTTCGAGCACATCGGCTGAAAGCAAAATTCTCCAAATACCATTTTTGGAGAGAAGAAGTAAGGTTTCTTGGATATATGGTGTCCAAAGAAGGGATATCTGTGGATCTCACAAAAGTAGTCGCGGTGCAAGATTGGAAGATTCCATGGAATGCAACCAAAGTACGAAGTTTTCTTGGACTAGCAGGCTATTACAGAAAGTTCATTAAAGACTTTGTGAAGATCTCAACCCCACTTACAAGATTGACGAAGAAGAACCTAACTTTTGCCTGGGATTTGGATTGCGATGTTGCTTTCCAACGATTGAAAAGGGCTCTGAAATAGCCTCAGTCCTGACATTTCCTGATGGGAGTAAGATGTTTACAGTATACACAGATGCATGCGGTACAGGATTAGGTGCTGTCTTGATGCAAGAAGGCAAGGTAGTTTGTTATGGGGGGAAGGCAGTTGAAGGTACATGAGAAGAACTACCCAACTCATGATTTAGAGTTAGCTGCCATTGTTTTCCCTCTTAAGTCATGGCGTCATTACCTACTAGGAGAAAGGTTTGAATTGTTTACTGACCATAAATCATTAAAGTACCTTTTCTCACAAAAAGATCTTAACTTAAGACAACAAAGGTGGATGGAGTTTCTTGCCTCATACGATTTTGAGATTGCTTATATCCCTGGCAAGGGCAATGTGGTAGCAGACGCCTTGAGTAGGAAAAAGCTGACCTTAAGCCCTCTCTTTGTGGAAAGGCAAAACTTGGAGTACATAGCAACCTTTGACTTTAGACCCTCTATTGAGTTTGTACCTGGTTTGTTAGCAACGCTAGAGGTGCGGCTTACGCTTTTGGACTCAATAGGAACCGCGCAATGTGAAGACCCTCAGATTGTTGATGTGATGAATAAGTTAATTAGAGGTGAGACTTCTAGTCACCTCAATAGATACTCCATAGATGCCAAGGGTTGGTTGAGACGGGATGGAAAACTATGTGTCCCACAAACAAGGGATTTGGTGAAGATAGTTCTCGAAGAAGCACACCATTCTAAGTTAACCAAACACCCAGGTGGAGACAAGATGTATAAAGACATAAAAAGGGTTTTCTTTTGGAATGGCATGAAGAAGGATGTAGCTGAATTTATCTCTAAATGCTTGATATGCCAACAAGTCAAGGCAGAGCAGAAGAAGCCTGGTGGTCTGCTTCATCCTCTAGAGGTCCCACAGTGGAAATGGGATAATATTTCGATGGACTTTATAGATGGGTTGCCTAGGTCAAGAAGGGGCAATACCAGTGTTTGGGTAATGGTTGATAGGCTCACTAAAAGTGCTCACTTTGTACCTGTTAAAAGTAGGAGGTCTGCCTCATCGTTAGCATCCATTTATCTTAAAGAGGTAGTTCGACTGCATGGGATACCCTCTAGCATAGTAAGTGATTGAGATCCTATATTTACGAGTGAGTTTTGGAAGAGTTTTCAAGAGGCTGTAGGCACACAGCTATGCTTAAGCATTGCCTATCACCCTCAAACCAATAGTCAGACGGAAAGGGTGAACAGAGCGTTAGAAGATCTCTTGAGATTGTGCACTCTTGATTTTGGGGGAACATGGGAGGATCATCTTCGTTTGGTGGAGTTCACCTACAATAATAGTTACCAAGCTACCATAGGCATGGCACCCTTTGAGGCTTTATATGGAAGACCATGCCGATCACCAACTTGTTGGTGGAGTCTATAAACAAGCTTATACTTGGGCCCAACATGATTAGAGAAATTTCAGAGAAGGTGGACTTGATATGAAGACGAATAAAGACCGCACAAGATAGACAGAAGTCCTATGCGGATAAAAGAAGGACCAACCTTGAGTTTGAGGTTGGAGACAGGATTTTTCCTTAAAGTATCTCCTTTGAGGAATGTCATTCGCTTTGGATCCATAGGGAAATTGGCACCAAGGTTTGTAGGGTCATTTCCTATCATTGAGAGGATTGGGACGATGACTTATAGAGTATAGCTGCCCGAAAGATTGGCCAGAGTTCATAATGTTTTTCATGTTTCTCATCTGCGAAAGTGCTTACATGAGTCTGCAGAAGTTGTGGAGCCAAGCATACTAGAGGAAATAGGAGTGGAACGAGAAGCGACGGTGAGAAGAGTTCCAACTTGTATCTTGAGAACAGAAGTTAAAAAGCTATGCAATCGTGAGGTCAAGCTAGTAAAAGTACAATGGAGCGACGCTGAAGAAGATGCGACTTGGGAGACTGAAGACAAGATACGCGTAGCCTACCCTTATCATTTTGAGGGTACATCCTTGATCTCTTTTTCCATAAGTTTATGCATGCTTGTATCTATCTTTTAAGTATATCTCCTAAGTCCTATTCCTAATCCTTAGGTAGAAACCAATGAATGTAACATGTATTTGAAACATGTTATGATTGATGGTTGCAAGTGGTTGCTCGTGGATGCATATACACACATTAGGTACTAGATCGGCTCAGTCACTTTCATATTGCATATGCATATATGTATTTGTATATGGATTGAAACTTGCTATGTTATCATATGGATGTTGCATTTGTATGAATGATTATGCACTCATGTAGAAGTTATAAGGTACGATTAGGAATAACTGCATACATAATGGACTCATGGCACTGACATAATTCGCATTAAGGAGGTCAACTGATTTAGTAGACCGCCTGATTTTGCATTAGATAAGGACATATACACACACTATGCATATGATCATGAAAGCATTAGAAATCCTTTTAAGGACAATGGATGCTTGTGATTGATAGTTGAGTAGATGGATGTTGGATGTTAGGATACATTCTTCTTAACTTAGAAATTTCGGGGATGAAATCCTTTAAGGAGGGGAGAATGTAACACACCGTATTTTCTATGAATATTAAAATTAACATATTTAAGAACACTTAATTTTTAGAAGAAGAATTAGGTGAAACGGGTTATGCCATTGCGTTGGTCTTGGAATTCTTCTTGACATAGAGTCCGAGTTTGCCTGAATTGGATTCCGTACGAAGAAGTTACGGAGGTTAGAAGATTTCAAGTGTAAGCAGAAATTAAATTAAAATAATAATTAAATAATCAAAACAGATTTGAAATTAAAAATTCAGGAAAGCAGCTGAGCGGGAAATTTTCCGCTTAGGGGTGTCGACATGGGAGTCGACCCCCTATAGGGGTGTCGACATAGGTGTCGACCTCCCCCGTAGGGGTCGACCCTGCAGACTGTTCTGAACAGTGGCGATTTTCTGAGTCGTAGGGCTACGTGGCGACTTCTGATTGGCCTGATGACGCATTTTCTTGGACTAGATGGTCTGGATGGATCCTATGTTGATCTAAAGGCTCAAACTAATCTTATACTCCTATTTAATCACATCAAACCTTAACCCTAAACCTCATAATCCTATTCTATCATGCCACCATGCCATCCCTCTCTAAACTAGCCTAGCCTACATCTTCTCCAAACTAGAAATCAAATTAGAGAGAGAGCTTCAAATCAAAGTGGAGGTTTTCTTCTTCAATCAACAAAGAAAGATTAGAATCGCTACAACGCCAACTAATTCACTTTTCTAATCCTTTTCACTGTAAGTTTAGTTATTATTCAGATTTGAACACCTAATAGAAATCATGACTATAATATTCAGATTTAGAACTATGCCTAATTGTGAGATAATCAATTCTGATTCATGCTTACCTATGCTTATGATATTGTTGTGATTGGAACAATGGGACCTATCATGTTGTACAACACTATGCCTAATTGTGAGATAATCAATTCTGATTCATGCTTACCTATGCTTATGAGACTGTTGTGATAGGAACAATGGGACCTATCATGTTGTACACCACTATGCCTAATTGTGAGATAATCAATTCTGATTCATGCTTACCTATGCTTATGAGACTGTTATGAATGGAACAACGGAACCTATCATGTTGTACACCACTATGCCTAATTGTGAGATAATCAATTCTGATTCATGTTTATCCTTTTGTCAAATCTGAATTACCTATGCTTATGAGACCGTTGTGATTGAAACAATGGAACCTATCATGTTGTACACCAAATTGGTGCTTCTCTTATATTCAATTCTATCGAATCTTTATGCTTATGATGTAACTTGCTCAATTTGGCCATACTTATTGTTAATGTACAACATGCCTATTGGAAACATGATTCTTGG
Organism: Allium sativum; assembly: GCA_030737875.1. Lineage (NCBI taxonomy): Eukaryota > Viridiplantae > Streptophyta > Magnoliopsida > Asparagales > Amaryllidaceae > Allium > Allium sativum. The sequence goes on along the minus strand of JASFAX010003271.1, from coordinate 18,046 downwards.
ATTTGGGTACACCTTTACATGCCTATTTTGTTTCTTCTACCAATTCTCGTGTTCCTTCTCTAATCCCCCTTTTGTTTTATTTTATGAATACCAGGTTCATTCAGAACCTAGATTGAATCTTGTTGTACGTACGATTGCACAGGGAATTGGGTATAACTTAATTGAGTAATTTTGGGCATAACAAGTAAAGGTGGCATAACTTGAATTGACTACAATTGTGGGTAATTGGCATATAAAAATTTAGATTTGGGCATGTATGGTAAATATGTAATTTGGCTAAAAGATGAACATGCCTAACACGAGGTTAGATTGAGTTGCGGTGTAAGACTTCCCGGAACCGCCCGACACATCCAGTGACCACAACAACAGATCTAATGTGAGAGGTTAGCGCATTAAGCCTAAAACCCGAGGTTAGAATGAGTTTGCGGTAGAAGTCTGTCCGGAACCGCCCGGCACATCCAGCAACCGCAAACTACAGTTCTAATGTGAGAGGTTGAGGCATTAATGAATGAATTAATGCTAATGAACGGACATGTTAAGAATGCTAGGGTTAAGTTAACTCTGTCAATACTTAACCAATACAACATGTCAATTAAACAGATGGGTGGAGTTAGGTTACATGGAGAACACTTAACCGTTATAACATGTTGATTAGGAAACCCTAGTAGCGGGGACCAATTTCAGCAGTAACACACACAGATGTATCATGGTACCCTGAACTAGGCAGGGTGGGACACGATTACTGGGCTGATTATAAGCGGTCAAAATAGCTGCGGGCAATGTAGGTTCCGACGGAGTACGGGTGTGCACGTACTCCGGAGTGGAAAAATCAGGCACTGGGCATCAGTAGTTATACACTATGCATCTTTAATTGTGTCGGGTTGCCACCATAAGGATTGATACACCGCATGGTGGGACCAGCACGGGTATCTACAAACAAGTGGGGCCGAATGACACAAGTAATAAATGCATGCGAGTAGGAGCCGATTGATAAAGGTATCATTTTATTATGAACACATGATGCTAATTGAAACATTAGTTAGTAGGTGCATAGAAATGGAAATGAGTGTGATAGCATATTCAGTTTATCTTGCCTTATCTTGCCTTGTGTTATCTTGTCACTACGGTATTGGCCTATATTCAGTTTATTCATGTCATGATCCTTTTTCTTGTTTACATGCTGAAAAATCACTGGACTTATCAGACTTATGTCTGACCCATTTTCTTTCGTCTTCTTTTCTTCCGTTCCCTCCCCAAGGTCCGCAGGGAGGGAATACTTCAACTTAGTTCAGACCTTTTCCAGCTTGAAGAGAGTAGATGTATTGCTTGGATTCTCTTTTCTTGGGTAATGGCTGTGGTTACACATTTATTGAGGATTTAGGCCGTTTTACTACTGCTTTATGATTCTTTATGTATTTTGAGTTTTAATTCAAGACAGAAATTTTATTTTAATAACTTGGAAGTTGGGTTTTGAGATAATGGTTGTAATGTTTTGACTAGACCACATTGCTTATGAAATAATTACAGTTTTTCCACTATTTATGTGTCTGTCTTGTTAATTATCTGTATCTTTTACCTATAATGCTTCACCGAAGTTAATGCATTCCCTTTATGAGTGATCTTAACGGAGGTGGGTTGATTCAGCACTGTTATACACAAACCATTCCTATGATAAGTCAGTGCATTACGTGTTGAAAAGGATAAATATTAATACTTTTAATGATGTCTGTATTTGAGGAATTAGAGAATAACCTTTATAGAATTACCTACGTAAGTGCGAAGGTGCCGCTTCAAAAAGAATTATGAGGCCAAATTCTCTAAGTACTTATGAGACCAGGCAGGTGTTGAAGGCAAAAACGAACACATACAGAGAACGAAGGATTATAAGAAACATTTATCATGTGTTATCTAATTTGGAATTACACAAAAGGCTTATAGTTCACGGACATTCCATGTCTAGTGATTCGCCTGTGATTCAAATAGGTTATCACTAGGAAAGTTCAAGGCCTATGTGCTTCTTTAACCGATGCGATAAATTATTCGTGAAACTAAGAACGACTGCTCATTCATGTGGGGGATTGTTGGAAATGAAGGAGCAAGAGGAATTTTGGAAGAAGAGGGGAAAGCAATCTAAGCCCCACATTATGAAATATGAGTACCTACTTCTCTATAGGCTTATATAAATAAAGGAGAAGAGGGCTTGTGAATGGTGTGGCTAAGCGAAGACACAATATTATATTGATGTCCTAGTGTCTTGGGACTCTTGGAGTCCATGACACAATATTATATTGATGTCAACTTGGGCTTAGTGCTTTGGGACTTTTGGAGTCCATGACACAATATTATATTGATGTCAACTTGGGCTTAGTGCTTTGGGCCTCTTGGAGTCCATAACACAATATTATATTGATGTCAACTTAGGCTTAGTGCTCTGGGACTTTGGGGCCCATGACACAATATTATATTAGTGTCAAAAGTTGGGCTTTGTGCCTTGAGACTCTTGGGGTCTCATGGTTAATTAGGCCACTACTTGCAGCTTGGGTCTGTTGCACTGAAACGAGTTAATTGATCACTTTTGATCTGTCATGCCCATTCAATTGAATGGATACAACCGTTTCATTTTTAAATGTGAACGCACATTCATGCACCGCTTGGTTAAAGGGTCGCAACTTTTCCAAAGTTCATTAATGTTCGAATAGCATTTCCTCCAGCCTATAAACACATGGCCCAAAATGAGATAGAATACACGTTAGATATTCTTCTCAATTTGCTACTTCTTCAAAGTAATCCTCCGTTCAAGTTTCTATACTCTACTTCAGTTCGTCGGAGCTTCGTTTGTTGGCACTGCACAATGGGGTTGGTCCGTTTTATCCTTGAAAACAAATTGCTATCATGTCAATCAGTGCATACGATGACAATATTGTTTCAAGGAAACAGAATCGTTTCTACACTCGGACATTACTGAAATATTCTTCTTCTAATCTGTTGGAGACGATTCTGTACCGCTTCAATCTAATGAACAATCGGTTTCGCTTACTTTCATTGTTATAATCATAGTTTGACTTGACAATTGTGACATTATTGAGTAAGATTGATAGTTGTTACTGTCTATTTACAATACAATCGCGTATTGACAAAAAGATCTAACTTTGTAATACAATCGTGTATTGACAGAAAGATCTAACTTTGTAATGCAATCATGTATTGACAAAAGTTCTAACAATCTTTCTAACAAGTTAATCATCATCTCCAAAGCCTATATATATAGGAGCCAACGTAATAGAAATATAGATATATCTAAATGAATAAAATTGTCATTTCTCCCTTATCTCTTCTGTTCTGTGTTTGTTTTATAACAAAAACGTGTTTTTTATCCACCCATGAAGTTTCAAAAATATCATTATGTGCAAATAAGAGGTCGATGTTATAAACTGTACAGATTAACATCTATTTTGAAATGGAAATTTTGAAATGTAGCTAAGGCTGCAAGTTTAAAACTCCACTTTAACAAAAATATTATGACTTTTTTCACTTTATAATTTTAAATTAATTTTTTCAAAACTATATTGAAATTTTAAATTCTACAAATTTATATATTAAAAAATTATATGTACTTGCCATTCTCATTAGAATAAAATGAAAGTAAAGATAAAATAATGCTTCTTCCCTATTTCATCTTATTTTCGTATTTCTCTAAAAAAAATTGGAAAAGGAAAAACATGACCTCATTTAAAAATCATGTAGAATCAGAAGTTCCTAAGCAAAAGGCTCATGCACAAACGAAGATTACACAGTTTTTTGGGCTTTCCAAGCAGGCTATTAGAAGTCAGACAAATACCACTTGAAGACAAAATAGTTGAAGTTATACTGGTTATTACACTCAAGAGTTGATCAAATGAATTCTCAAAGAGAAGCTTAAGTGAGATAACCCTCCAATTTGTCTCAATTTTTACAAGATTTATTATGATTTATTTAACCTGGGTCATCTTCTCAAATGGGTACCTCCCCTTTTCTTTAAACATTCTAGGATCCATTCATACTAATATAAAAATATCAGTTTATCTTCAAATTAAATTATGGCTTGAATATATGAAGATATGCAACCTCTTGTTGTTTGAAATCAGCATTAAGAATAATAACAAGTAAATTGATTATTCTAAATTTAATCAATTATAACACAACAAAACAGAGTAAAGTTGTTAGAATTCCAAAATAAATGCCTACTATAATTTTTCCATAAATTTTAATCAAATTTAAACTACTCAAATTCTCTGGCTTGTATAAGGGATTATAATTATAACAATTTTGCCACACTAAAAATTGTTAAAAGTATTCCAAGCTCCGTTTGTTTAAATACCTAGTTAATTTTGACATTCTCTGTTTCCCATATTTTCTATAGTTATAATTCATTTACATTCAAGCTTTAAGTTGTGTAAAATAAATGTTATTGTTTAAGAATATGCTAGAAGATATGTTGCCTTTATTTAATTGTATTGATTTGGGTTTATATTTAGTATTAAATTATTTATTATAATAGACCCAAATATGCTCCAGAATATTCTTATCTAGAATGTCCTTTTAGATAAGGATAAACTATGTATAAATGGAGGCAAGAATTGACAATGTAAGAAAGTATCTTTTATAATAATCAATCAATAAAGCAATAACAATGTAGTCTTGTCCGCGGGGAATAGCCCAGTTGGTAAGGGCGCTTAACAACCATGGAACAAAGTTCTTGGGGTTGCGGGTTCGATCCTTGGCTGCTGCGCTGTGCTCTCCTTTGTAAGGCTTGGAGCTGTTATCCCTATAGTTTTCCAATTAATGGCCTGGGATTGATGCTCCTTGTTAAGCCGGCTTAAAAGGGGACCTATGGGGTGGACGGTGGAGTATCCTAGCTTTCTTCGATTTCATCAGGCAGTTTTTTTAAAAAAAAAACAATGCAGTCATTTATGCTTTATCGTTTAATCTCTCTCTTTCTCCTCTCTTGATCAAATTCTAACATGGTATCAGAGCTTGGTTATACAAAGAGATAAAGAGAGGGTTACTGTTAACATGTATATATAAAGTCAATAGGGAAAATTAGGTCTCTTTTTTTCTTTAATACATGCCTTCTTCCTTTTTCTTTTCTGAAATCGATATTAATCTGAAATCAATCGGATTGCTTTGCCATAAGGGTTTAAATGGGTTTTTATTTTCAATCGTTTCGTCTCGAATCGCTATTGGTTTTCAGATCAAATATAAGGTTTTCGATTTTGCTTGTTTGAGAGGTTGTTTCAACAATGATAGGCTACGATTTTTGGGTTTGTGAGTTATCGGATTTGGGATTCGCACTGCGGGTTTGGAGATGGTAGGATGATGTTTTGTGTTTGTCTCTGGAGGACGTGCTTGCTGTTGCAGACTAGGTGAATTTGCTTGTGGCTTGTAGCGGTTGTATGGTGATGTTGGTGGAAGGAAATGGTTTGCAGCAATTAAAGTGTGGTGAGAAGGAAGAGTGGTGAATGGAGACTGGGTGTTTAGCACAATGAAGTGGTGAAATGTTGTAACACCCCACACTTTTCTACACCCAATTTCGACCAAAATCAAAACTTGAACAAATCCAAGCATAAAGCATGTATATCTAGTACCTGCAACAATTGAGCATGAACATAATCAAAGTACGATAAATATAACCCACAATGGAAACAACATAGGATAAACTAGTATTAACTCAAGTAACTACCTTTTTCAAAGTAAATCACTTGCCAATACTGAGCATGAGAGAGAACGAGAACCGAAAGTAAAACTTAATCATCTATGAGAATCTTACCTTCTCTAGGAAACCTGGGAAGTTGTAATGAAAGGGGGGGGGGGGGGGGGGTTAGAACAACAAGTTCTAGTGATTAAGAAATGTACAACATATACTATAATACAAATATATTCAGTGATGCCTAACAAAGTTAATGATTCTAAACCAATCTTGTTAATTTTTTCGCACGACTCTACTACTCTTCCCAAATTTTATTACCGAGATAGGACATTTACACTTATTTTTGTGAATACTTTATATTAGAGCTTAACTGGTTAACTATATCGAGATTTGACCCTTAATTAAGGAGTTTCTATATCTATATACTTTCATCTGCTCATCTTTGTTCATTTATTGCCCCACTATCAATGATAAATAGGGTGGGTTATTACCGATCGCTTAAGACCCCAGGGTAGACCGATTGGTCAATTATTATTTCTCGATAATTTACTTAACGCTAACATGAAATAGAGGGCACTAGCTACGGGCCTTACTAGTTAAGGCTTCCGTCATTCACACATATACCTTTGACCCGCATGAGGCGAGGGATGGCATTTTATCGTTCGCTATACCTTCTAGCTGACCTTGTTAGATAACCTCCTTAGTCGCTTATTACTTCCTGTAGGATAGGTAGCCATATCAGACGTTTTAGTTTCCAGGTTTGGGTAGGGCCACACACACATGCCATTTTAAGTCCCCTAAACTGAAAAACCTATTCCTAGGTGGACTTTTCAACCTTAGTCACTTAGCCTTTTAGGACCCAAATCGTACCTCAATTGCCTTTAGCACCTTTCCCTATTGGGATGAAATAGGCTACATTATTAAGTCATTCCCGTTTAGTCCCTCTATACGGAAATACTATACTTACATGATTATTTTTTGTCACGGGTTTGTACGATTAATTATATTCTTACATTATTAACCGACTAAGTCCAACTATATTTTCTATCTCCATTACTATAAATCAGGAAGGTTGGATTCCCTTTTTCCCTAGGATATTTATTTAATATCTCCTTTAATTTGGACTTAGTGTTTAAACGACAATCATGAATTCCCTTTTGACACCCATTTCCTTTTTATTTCCTTTTTATTTCCCTTTATGACCATAACGGTCGTATTTTCCTAAGGCGGCTATTTATCAGTTCCAAGTTATCTATTTGTTTTTTTACCCCAACGGACAATTGCTATTCTTGTTCATATATTTATTGGTTTCCTATTATATATATATGTGTATATATGTACACACACATACTTAACCTCATGCCTTAATATGATTATATTTATGCATTAGACCCATCATGTTAAGCTGACTACCTGTGGTTGCTGGATTTGCCGGTCATTTCCGGGTAGGCTTACACCATAAGTGAAGCTTAACCTCGTGTCTAAATGCTGTTATTATTCAAGTTTCCTAATTGGGGTTTACAACATTTATCCTAACCGATTTCAGGAATTGTTACCATCTTCCTATCACATTTATTTTTCCACAGTCAATATTGGTTACAATGGTAAATTATTGATTTGCGGGTTCATTTATAGCAATTAACTATATTGATTGCTAAAAATGGTCACCACAAATATATTAATTCAAAATGGATGACATTTACTAATAATTCCATAATTGAAACTTATCCAAAGATTCCACGCAATGTATATTTTGTCGTTTTACGCTGATTTGGATGGATAATATGCATAAATTTATTTTTATGTTTTCATGTTGTAACAACCTGTATTTTTATAACGTGTAATAACCATAAATCAAGGCAGAATTAATTTTTAAAATAAGAATCAAGGGAAACGGGTTCCTCCATTGCGTTCGTCTCGAAATTCTGCTTGGAAATGAGTCCGAGTTTTCGAAAATCGGAGTCCGTATGACCAAGTTATGACCCTTCGAAGTTTTCAGAAAATTTCAAGTTCAAAACAGCTCAGAATTCGAATTCAAATTTCGAAATTCAAACCTCAGAATGGACTGGGCGGGAAATTTCCCGCCCAGGACCAGGTCGACCTGGGGGTCGATTATGTAGTCGACCAGCCCAGGACCAGGTCGACCATAGTGTCGACTTGGGGGTCGACCTGGTGGCCGAGCCCATTTTTGAAGCTGGATTCACTTTGACGTTTCTGGCCTCATTTCTGTCCACATTCGTTGACCTGACCCTATATAAATAGCCCCTAACACTAATCTCTCTACACAAAATTCTCTCTGATCTTATGCTGCTCTCGTTCTGGTTGAAAAGTTAGAGAAAGGGACTACTTCTTCTACGCCGAAACTACGTCAAGAGAATTGCTGATTTGAGGGTTTCTGTTAGGACTTGATTAAGCATATAAAGATGCAATATCAACTCTCTTTTTCTAATTCTTGAACCACGATCTGAAAGCCCTAGTTACTTTTAGATTTAAACTGTAAATGTAATATGAATATGTTGTAAATTGAAATTGGACTTGTGTATGATGACTGTTTTACATCCATTCTTGTTCATCTTGGATCTTGACTTTTGGGTATATTACTATGACATTGATTTGGGGCCTATTCATGTTGTAAATCAAAAAGAAAAACCCCTCATATTATCATGTTGAATCTACTATTAGTCACAAGTTTATGACTATCACCTTATTTCAATCGTTACCGTGACTATACTATCACCTTATGTCAATCGTTACCATGACTATACTATCACCTTATGACAACCGTTATCTTGACTAGTACCTTATTTTGCTAGATTTGGAATCTTTATGTTTGAGGCCAATATTCTATATGCCAGTAATGTTATAATCATTTATCTCAAGTCATACCATGCTATGCTAGTAATCACTTTTGCCACCTTATACCCGTCCCTTTTTATGTTATTCCCTAATTAGATTTATTTGTATCAATTCGAGTTTATGTGCGATGGGAATACGATTTGGGTAGATTAGGTAAAACATGAATTGGCTTTGAACATGAACGTTATTATAACTTGAACCTGGATATGGACATGAACTTGACACGATTTGACATGAAACATGACCTGAAAACTTGACATGAATTTAGACTCGAAACTTGAATTTGGGCATGACACTTAGATAAACTTGAAAATGGCTAACTCGAGGTTGGGTTGAGTTTGCAGTGTAAATCTGCCCGGAACCGCCCGGCAAATCCAGTGACTGCAAACAATAGGATCCAATATGAGTAGTTGGTCATAGCGCACGCAAAACCCGAGGTTAGACTATGTTGTGGTGTAAATCTGCCCGGAACCGCCCAGGAAATCCAGTGACCACAACAATTAGTCTAATGTGAGAGGTTGGGGTGCATCAATGAATTAATGCCACATGATAGGGTTAAGTCATGAACCACTTGAATATACTTAACCAACTTGACACGATGATTTGATAGGGTTAAGTCATGAACTGCTTGAACACACTTAACCAACTTGATACATGATTTGGATAGGGTTAAGTCACGAATTTGAATGGCAACACTTAACCCATTAGAAACCCTAGTTACACGGTCCTTTTCAGCAGTAACCCACTTAGATGTATCACGATACCCTGGGACTAGGCAGGGTGGGGTACGATTACTGGGCTGATTGTAAGCGACCAGAACGACGACTAAGTAGGAGCGCCATTGTAGGTTCAGGTGGACTATGGTCGTGCACGTAGTCCGGAGTTGAAAAAGCAGGCATTGGGCACCCGTAGGTTTACACTGTGCATGCTTGATTCGTGTCGGTGGTTGGCACCATAGGGCTTGATACACCCTATGGTGGACCTAGCACAGGTAACTACATTTCAGGATAGGGTCGTATGACACAGACACATGACAAGCTAGAACTTGTAGGGAGCCGATCGATTATTAGATCGTACCGTAGGACCCCATAATGGGTCACTTCATGATACTGGGCCAAGGGATCATTTCATGATTAATACTTGACATGGGTTAGAACACTAGTACAGTTGGTGCAGCGAACCTTGAATATGCGATGCTAGACTTGACTTATCTTGTTTATCAATCAGTCCTGTTATCATCCTTATGTTTAATTCCAGTTTTCGCATGTCATGTTACCTTTACTAGTTTTTATACTGAAAGTCACTAGGGCTTACCAGTCTTATGACTGACCCTTTTTCTTTCGCCTCCTTTTCTTTCGTTTCCCCCCAGGTTCTCAGGGAGAAGACACTAGCTCTTAGCTTGGATTTAGCTTGCTTTCTGACAGCTCATGTACGGTTTGGTCTTGAGCTATGCTATGGCTGCTTCTGCTATTTATGGGGAATAATTTACTTTTGTTATCTTAAGTTTATGCTTCTTTATTTGGAACTTGATGTAACGGAATAATTTGTACCTTGGATATATGGGGTTTTGACTCTTTTCTTGAAAGTAATAAAAATTTGGTTTTTAGATTTCTACCGCTGCTTTATTTATGTTCTGCCTTGTGATATCTCTGTGTATGTTTACCTAGATAGTACTCCACCAAAACTAGTGCATTCCCTTTGTGAGTGACCCTAGCGGAGGTGGGGTGTTACATTTGGTATGAGAGCAGAAGGTTACCAGGCTGGGCAAAAGTTTTAAAAACCTTCAGAAACTATTTTCAAAACTATTTATAAAGAAGCATTTTTCAAGAAAAGTTTTATGTTAAAAAAAGGCTATTCCCCAAAAAGCCATTAGCACTTTCCTTTTTTTTTCCTCATTTGAATCTTTTTCTTTTCGTTTTTCAGCATGGCTGATCTTAACCTGCCCGAGGGAATACCCGTGTCTGGATGGTTCCGAAGGTAATTAGAAGCCAGGGCCAACGGCGCGCTCCTAGCAGACATCCCTCCTCCTCCTCCCCCAGTGGCCGCGGTTCCTCCTCCTCCTGGTACCGCCTTTGCCAAAATATGCAAAGACTTTAAAGCAATGGGCGGCAAGTACTTCGTTGGAACTGAAACCTTTGTTGAGGCACGAAACTAGCTAAAGGAGACTGAAGACTTGTTTATTATCTTTGATGTGGAGGACCATAAGAAAGTTCAGTTGGCAGCATGGTTGTTGAAAGAGGAAGCTGCATTTTGGTGCGAAGTCGCCAACGCTACCAGGCCAGTTGAGACTTGGGCAGACTTTAGAGAGAGGTTTGGGCTTAAATTCTTATCGTCAGCAGAAGAGAACCTTCAGATGGAGAGGTTCCTAGCACTCAAGCAAGGGGACATGTCTGTTAGGGAGTACGTGAATATGTTTAATCAGCTTGCTCGGTTCGGTTTGGATTTGGTCAACACAGCCCAGAAAAAGGCTGTACGCTTTGCTCGAGGATTGAACGAGCCACTACACAGTTTGGCCATAACTCATATACCCATGGGGGAGACCTTTGAAAGCTTGGTGGATATGGCTCTACTTCATGAGGAAGACAAGAATAGCAAGAAGGATGTTAAGCCTAATGAGACTCAGAATAAGAAAGCTGACTTCAAGAAGGGGGGTAACAAGAATAACAAGAATAACAAGAGCAACAACAAACCACGTGAGACGAGGAAGTGCAACTTCTATGGTATTACTGGACATCTAGCTAAAGACTGTAGAAAGAAGAAGAGGAAGTTGGGTGAATGCTTTCATTGTGGAGATACTGGACACATCAGCAAGGATTGCCCTAAGAATCAAGGACAGGGGCAAGGGCAGACCCAGAGAGCAGGACCTTCTGGAGGGCAGTTGCATGCTTTCTACACCACTCCAGCTCTTGATCGATGTAGTAATATTTCCGTAGAAAGCCTTGTTTACATTTCTAACTTTCCTGTTCGAACCTTATTTGACTCTGGCGCATCGCATACTTTTATTTCTTCTGATATTGTTGAAAATCTGCACCTAAGTACTAGTCTGGTTGAGGATCCCGTTATAGTTTCAAATCCAATTGGGGGCTCCGCCCATTTATCTATGATGTGTGTGGATTTGAGGATCTCTATCTTAAGCGTAGAATTCACGTGTAATGCTTATGTTCTCGGATTTATGGGATACGGTTTGATCCTAGGTATGGATTGGCTGTCCGATTATGGAGCCATTCTTGATTGTGAACGAAGGGTAGTGAGGCTCATGACTCGCCTTGGTAATACCCTTGAAAATTCTTGTAACCCTAAGGGTCCGGTCATGTTGTGTTATCTTGAATCCCTTGACTCGTCCGACGATAATTTGCAATCTGTAAGAGTGGTCCGAGAATATCCAGATGTCTTTGATGAAGTGAGGGGGTTACCTCCTAAACACGAGATAGACTTCCGAATTTATCTTGTTGATAATGCCAAGCCAGTTTCATTGCCCGTTAGGAACATGGCCCCGCGAGAAAGAAGAGAGCTCGGTAAACAAGTTAAAGAGTTGCTTGAGAAAAATTTCATAAGAGGAAGCATTTCAGAATGGGGTGCTCCAGTGGTATTCGCTACTAAGGCGGATGGACCGCTTCGTCTATGCGTAGATTATCGTGAGTTAAACAAGCTGACAAAGAAGAATAGGCACCTACTACCAAGAATCGACGATTTGTTTGACCAGCTTGTGGGATCATCTGTTTTCTCTCAGCTCGATCTAGCCACAGGATTCCATCAGCTTAGAGTGGCTGAGGATAGCATTGACAAAACTGCGTTTAGGACTCCAGATGGGTTCTTCGAATGGCTCGTCATACATTGTAGATTTGATGAGTAGGGTGTTTCGGGAGTTCCTTAACAAGTTTGTGGTAGTTTTCGTGGATGATATTTTGATCTTCTCAAAAGATGAAGAAGAGCATGCTAGACATCTCAAGGAAGTCATGGAAACACTTAGAGCACACCAGTTAAAGGCTAAGTTCTCCAAATGCCATTTTTGGAGGAAGGAAGTTCGGTTCCTTGGGCATGTAGTTTCTAAGCAAGGCATAGCCGTGGACCCCGCAAAGGTGGTCACGGTACAAGACTGGAAAATTCCTAAGAATGCAACGAAGGTGAGGAGCTTTCTCGGTTTGGCGGGCTACTACAGGAAGTTCTTCAAGGACTTCGCTAAGATTTCAGCCCCTCTTACTAAGTTAACAAAGAAGAACCTAGCTTTTGCTTGGGACATAGAGTGTGACGCACCTTTTCAGAGACTTAAAAGAGCCCTCACCACAGCTCCAGTTTTGGCATTACCCGATGGAGGTAAGATGTTTACCGTGTACACAGATGCGTGCGGCACGGGATTAGGCGCTGTCCTAATGCAAGATGGAAGAGTAATATGCTACGGGGGCAGACAACTTAAAGTTCATGAGAAAAACTATCCTACGCATGACTTGGAGTTGGCCGCGATTGTTTTTGCACTTAAAGCTTGGCGCCATTATCTTCTAGGGGAGAGGTTAGAGCTGTATACCGACCACAAATCGCTTAAGTACCTCTTCTCACATAAAGATTTGAATTTGAGACAACAGCGGTGGATGGAGTTCTTGGCATCATATGACTTCGATATAGCTTATACCCCTGGCAAGGGTAACGTGGTGGCGGACGCGCTAAGTAGAAAAAGGTTGACTTTGAGCCCCTTGTTTGTTGAAAGGAAAAGCCTTGAGTTTATAGCAACCTTTGATTTTACACCTGCTGTTGAGTCATTGACTGCTACGTTAGCATTTCTTGAGTTAAGACCTATACTTTTAAATCAAGTAGGGACTTCACAGAAGGAAGACCCACAGATAGTCGAAATCATGGACAAGCTGATCAGTGGTGAGACGTCAAGTCACCTCGGTAGGTATGCCATAGATGACAAGGGATGGCTAAGGCGCGATGGAAGGCTATGTGTCCCACAAGTGGGAGACCTAGTAAGGAAAGTTCTCGAAGAGGCGCACAACTCGAAGATGACTATACATCCCGGAGGGAATAAGATGTACAGGGATATGAAACACATTTTCTTTTGGGCTGGAATGAAAAAGGATGTGGTAGAGTTCGTTTCGAAGTGCATGGTGTGCCAACAAGTAAAGGCCGAGTCGAAGAAGCCTGGTGGGCTATTACATCCTTTGGAGGTTCCGTAATGGAAATGGGAGAGTATCTCGATGGACTTCCTGGATGGACTGCCTAGGTCAAGGAAGGGAAATACTCACATATGGGTCATAGTTGATAGACTCATGAAAAGTGCTTACTTCATTCTGGTGAAAAGCAAGAGGACCCCATCATGGCTAGCGTCTATTTACCTTCGAGAAGTAGTACGGTTGCACGGGGTTCCTTCTAGTATAGTTAGCGATCGTGACCCGATTTTCACTAGCCAGTTTTGGAATAGTCTACAAGAAGCAATGGGTACACGACTGAGTTTAAGCACGGCCTATCACCCACAGACGGATGGACAAATCGAAAGGGTAAACAAGGTACTAGAAGATCTCCTGAGGCTATGCATTCTTGACTTTGGTGGCACTTGGGAAGACCATCTTCCTCTCGTGGATTTTGCATATAACAATAGTTACCAAGCTAGCATCGGAATGGCACCGTTCGAAGCCCTGTATGGAATACCGTGCAAGTCGTCAACTTGTTGGTGGGAGACGACAGACAGACTTATACTTGGGCCCGACATGATAAGGGACACTTCTGAGAAGATTGAGTTGATACGAAGACGGATGAAAACGGCCTAAGACAGACAGAAATCTTATGCGGACGAGAGAAGGACAGACCTAGAATTCGAAGTCGGAGATATGGTCTTTGTAAAAGTTTCTCCGTTACGCAATGTAGTTCGTTTTGGAGCAGTTGGGAAGCTATCACCAAGGTTCGTAGGACCGTTCCCTATCACTGAGAGGATTGGAAGGATGGCCTACAGGGTAGGCTTACCCGAGAAACTGACTGGAGTACACAATGTCTTTCACATCTCGCATCTCCGAAAGTGCTTGCATGAGTCAGCCGAAGTGGTTGAGCCAAGCATCCTTGAAGACGTAAAAGTGGAAAAAGAGGCAACATTGAGGCGAGTTCCGATTCGTATCTTAGGAACGGAGATTAAGAAGCTAAGGAATCAGGAAGTCAAGCTAGTTAAAGTGCAGTGGAGTGAAGCCCAAGAAGACGCAACTTGGGAAACCGAAGAGAAGATATGCGCGATTTACCCATTTCTTTTTGAGGGTACATTCTCGATCTCTTTTCCCTATAAACTTGAAAACCTTTTCGTATCATGCTTTTACTACCAACGTTTGTCTTGTTATCTTCTTGATCTTATCATGAGAACCTTTGGTAGAATCATATGGATGTAAACATGTGATTGAAACATGTTATGGTTGATGTTTGCAAATGGTTGCAAGTGTTTGCAAGTGGTTGCTAGTGGATGCATGACACACATTAGGCGTTAGATTGGCTCAATCACATTTTCATGTTGCATATGCATGAGTGCTTACACTTGTACATGGGTGGAACTTGTTATGCTATCACTTGGATGTTGCATATGAATGAATGTTATGTGCACTCATGTAGAGATTATAAATTATGTTAGGAATTTGCATACATGTTGGATTCATTACACTAACATATTTTGCATTAAGGAGATTTACTGAATCAGTAACCGCCTGATCTTCTGCATTAGATAAGTACATATACACACACTTTCTGCATATGTTCATACAGCACTAGAAACCTTTTAAGGACAGTGGTTGCTTGTGGATGATGCTTTGAGTAGATGGATGATGGATGGTAGGACACATCCCCCTAACTTAGAGATTTCGGGGATGAAATCCTTTAAGGGGGGGGGGGAATGTAACAACCCATATTTTTATAACGTGTAATAACCATAAATCAAGGCAGAATTAATTTTTAAAATAAGAATCAAGCGAAATGGGTTATGCCATTGTGTTCGTCTCGAAATACTGCTTGGAAACGATCCGAGTTTTCGAAAATCGGAGTCCGTATGACCAAGTTATGACCCTTCGAAGTTTTCAGAAAATTTCAAGTTCAAAACAGCTCAGAATTCAAATTCAAATTTCGAAATTCAAACTCAGAATGGACTGGGCGGGAAATTTCCCGCCCAGGACCAGATCGACCTGGGGGCCGACTATGTAGTCGACCTGCCCAGGACCAAGTCGACCATAGTGTCGACCTGGGGGTCGACCTGGTGGCCGAGCCCATTTTTGAAGCTGGATTCACTTTGACGTTTCTGGCCTCGTTTCTGTCTACATTCGTTGACCTGACCCTATATAAAAAGCCCCTAACACTAGTCTCTCTACACAAAATTCTCTCTGACCTTATGCTGCTCTCGTTCTGGTTGAAAAGTTAGAGAAAGGGACTACTTCTTCTACGCCGAAACTACGTCAAGAGAATTGCTGATTTGAGGGTTTCTGTTAGGACTTGACTAAGCATATAAAGATTCAACATCAACTCTCTTTTTCTAATTCTCGAACCACGATCTGTAAGCCCCATTTACTTTTAGATTTAAACTGTAAATGTAATATGAATATGTTGTAAATTGAAATTGGACCTGTGTATGATGACTGTTTTACATCCATTCTTGTTCATCTTGGATCTTGACTTTTGGGTATATTACTATGACATTGATTTGGGGCCTATTCATGTTGTAAATCAAAAAGAAAAACCCCTCATATTATCATGTTGAATCTGCTATTAGTCACAATTTTATGACTATCACCTTATGTCAATCGTTACCATGACTATACTATCACCTTATGTCAATCGTTACCATGACTATACTATCACCTTATGACAACCGTTATCTTGACTAGTACCTTATTTTGCTAAATTTGGAATCTTTTTGTTTGAGGCCAATATTCCATATGCCAGTAATGTTATAATCATTTATCTCAAGTCATACCATGCTATGCTAGTAATCACTTTTGCCACCTTATTCCCGTCCCTTTTTATGTTATTCCCTAATTAGATTTATTTGTATCAATTCGAGTTTATGTGCGATGGGAATACGATTTGGGTAGATTAGGTAAAACATGAATTGGCTTTGAACATGAACGTTATTATAACTTGAACCTGGATATGGACATGAACTTGACACGATTTGACATGAAACATGACCTGAAAACTTGACATGAATTTAGACTCGAAACTTGAATCTGGGCATGACCCTTAGATAAACTTGAAAATGGCCAACTCGAGGTTGGGTTGAGTTTGCAGTGTAAATCTGCCCGAAACCGCTCGGCAAATCCAGTGACTGCAAACAGTAGGATCCAATGTGAGTAGTTGGTCATAGCTCACGAAAAACCCGAGCTTAGACTATGTTGTGGTGTAAATCTGCCCGGAACCGCCCGGCAAATCCAGTGACCATAACAATTAGTCTAATGTGAGAGGTTGGGGTGCATCAATGAATTAATGCCACATGATAGGGTTAAGTCGTGAACCACTTGAATATACTTAACCAACTTGACACGATGATTTGATAGGGTTAAGTCATGAACTGCTTGAACACACTTAACCAACTTGATACATGATTTGGATAGGGTTAAGTCACGAATTTGAATGACAACACTTAACCCATTAGAAACCCTAGTTACGCAGTCCTTTTCAGCAGTAACCCACTTAGATGTACCACGATACCCTGGGACTAGGCAAGGTGGGGCACGATTACTGGCTGATTGTAAGCGACCAGAACGACGGCTGAGTAGGTGCGCCATTGTAGGTTCAGGCGGACTATGGTCGTGCACGTAATCCGGAGTTGAAAAAGCAGACATTGGGCACCCGTAGGTTTACACTGTGCGTGCTTGATTCGTGTCGGTGGTTGGCACCACAGGGCTTGATACACCCTATGGTGGAACTAGCACAGGCAACTACGTTTCAGGATAGGGCCGTATGACACAGACACATGTCGACCTAGAACTTGTAGGGAGCCGATCGATTAGTAGATCGTACCGTAGGACCCCGTAATGGGTCACTTCGTGATACTGGGCCAAGGGATCATTTCATGATTAATACTTGACATGGGTTAGAACACTAGTACAGTTGGTGCAGCGAACCTTGAATATGCGATGCTAGACTTGACTTATCTTGTTTATCATATCAGTCATGTTATCATCCTTATGTTTAATTCCAGTTTTCGCATGTCATGTTACCTTTACTAGTTTTTATACTGAAAGTCACTAGGGCTTACCAGTCTTATGACTGACCCTTTTTCTTTCGCCTCTTTTTCTTTCGTTCCCCCCCAGGTTCTCAAGGAGGAGACACTAGCTCTTAGCTTGGATTTAGCTTGCTTTCTGACAGCTCATGTACGGTTTGGTCTTGAGCTATGCTATGGCTGCTTCTGCTATTTATGGGGAATAATTTAATTTTGTTATCTTAAATTTATGCTTCTTTATTTGGAACTTGATGTAATGGAATAATTTATACCTTGGATATATGGGGTTTTGACTCTTTTCTTGAAAGTAATAAAAATTTGGTTTT
>JASFAX010000336.1:57500-60000 GCA_030737875.1 Allium sativum | reverse complement strand
CGAGATCGCAACAAAAATAATTTTAAAAATATTTTTAAAAAATTTGGGGAGGGCACTTCCATCGAAAACATTTTCAAAAAATTTTTTTTTTAAATTTTTTTTTTTTAAATATTTAAAAATTAATATTTTTAAATATTTAAAAAAAAAAAAAAATTTCTCCGAAAAATCCACACAAAAAAAATTTGTTGATCGACCAATGTTTCAGCTTGCGTTTTGCCTGATCCATTTTGGTCGATCCTTCCCCTTCCTCCTCCTCCTCACCCTCCCCCCCCAATATAGGAATATATGGAATTTAGCCTAATATGACCCCGGTAGTCCAAAGTGTCTCTGCTACGTAGGTAAATCCGACCACATTTTTTTTTGTGGTTTTACCATGTAGTCACTGGGTTTTTGAGTGATCCGCATGTGTTTTCCGAATCTGGCACTTTGCCAAGTGCCAAATCTGGTACTTTGGCAAATCTGGTACTTTGCCAAATCCAAGGCGTGCCAAGCCCGATGCGCACACGTGAAAATTCAATGTTTCACCGTGTTTTTCAGCCTGGTACTTTGGCAAACCTGGTACTTTGCCAAGTGCCAAATCTGGTACTTTGCCAAATCCAAGCTGTGCCAAGCCCGATGCGCACACGTGAAAATCTAACGTTTCACCGTGTTTTTCACCATTTTTTGAGTGCCAAATCTGGTACTTTGGCAAATGTGGTACTTTGCCAAATCCAAGGCGTGCGGAGCCCGATTAGCACACGCGAAAATTCGATGTTTCACCGTGTTTTTTAGCCTGGTACTTTGGCAAACCTGGTACTTTGCCAAATGGCAAATCTGGTACTTTGCCAAATCCAAGGCGTGCCAAGCCCGATTAGCACACGTGAAAATTCAATGTTTCACCGTGTTTTTCAGCTTGCTACTTTGGCAAACCTGGTACTTTGCCAAGTGCCAAATCTGGTACTTTGCCAAATCCAAGGCGTGCGGAGCCCGATTAGCACACGTGAAAAATCAATGTTTCACCGTGTTTTTAAGCCCTTTTTGAGTGCCAAAATCTGGTACTTTGGCAAATCTGGTACTTTGGCAAATCTGGTACTTTGCCAAATCCAAGGCGTGCCAAGCCCGATGCGCACACGTGAAAATTCAATGTTTCACCGTGTTTTTCAGCCTGGTACTTTGGCAAACCTGGTACTTTGCCAAGTGCCAAATCTGGTACTTTGCCAAGTGCCAAATCGTGCGGAGCCCGATTAGCACACGTGAAAATTCAATGTTTCACCGTGTTTTTCAGCCTGGTACTTTGGCAAACCTGGTACTTTGCCAAGTGCCAAATCTGGTACTTTGCCAAATCCAAGGCGTGCGGAGCCCGATTAGCACACGTGAAAATTCAATGTTTCACCGTGTTTTTAAGCCCTTTTTGAGTGCCAAATCTGGTACTTTGCAAAGTGCCAAATCTGGTACTTTGCCAAACCTGGTACTTTGCCAAAACCAAGCCGTGCCGAGCCCGATGCGCACACGTGAAAATCCAATGTTTTACCATGTTTTTCAGTCTTTTTTGAGTGCCAAAATCTGGTACTTTGGCAAATTTGGTACTTTGCCAAATCCAAGGCGTGCCGAGCCCGATTAGCACACGCGAAAATTCGATGTTTCACCGTGTTTTTCAGCCTGGTACTTTGGCAAACCTGGTACTTTGCCAAGTGCCAAATCTGGTACTTTGCCAAATCCAAGGCGTGCCAAGCCCGATGAGCACACGTAAAAATTCAATGTTTCACCATGTTTTTAAGCCTTTTTTGAGTGCCAAATCTGGTACTTTGCAAAGTGTCGAATCTGGTACTTTGCCAAACCTGGTACTTTGCCAAAACCAAGCCGTGCCGAGCCCGATGCGCACACGTGAAAATCCAATGTTTCACCGTGTTTTTCACTATTTTTTGAGTGCCAAATCTGGTACTTTGGCAAATTTGGTACTTTGCCAAATCCAAGGCGTGCCGAGCCCGATTAGCACACGCGAAAATTCGATGTTTCACCGTGTTTTTCAGCCTGGTACTTTGGCAAGCCTGGTACTTTGCCAAGTGCCAAATCTGGTACTTTGCCAAATCCAAGGCGTGCCAAGCCCGATGAGCACACGTAAAAATTCAATGTTTCACCATGTTTTTAAGCCTTTTTTGAGTGCCAAATCTGGTACTTTGCAAAGTGCCGAATCTGGTACTTTGCCAAACCTGGTACTTTGCCAAAACCAAGCCGTGCCGAGCCCGATGCGCACACGTGAAAATCCATTGTTTCACCGTGTTTTTCACTATTTTTTGAGTGCCAAATCTGGTACTTTGACAAATCCAAGGCGTGCCAAGCCCGATGCGCACACGTCGAAATCCAATGTTTCACCGTGTTTTTCAGCCTTGTACTTTGTCAAACCTGGTACTTTGTCAAGTGCTAAATCTGGTAATTCGCCAAATCCAAGTCGTGCCAAGCCCGATGAGCACACGTGAAAATCCAATGTTTCACCGTGTTTTCAAGCCTTTTTTGAGTGCCA
>JASFAX010000336.1:25000-27500 GCA_030737875.1 Allium sativum | reverse complement strand
TTCTGCTTGATACGTCCAGTTTTCGAAAAAACTGGGAAATCTTGCCAGAACCGAACTTTCCCATGAGCGGCCACGTTTCACCAGGGTTTCCGCTTGATACGTCCTATTTTCGAAAAAACCGGAAAAATCCAGCCAAAACCAAGCTTTCCTGTAATTGCCCACATTTCAGCATGGTTCTAGCTAGATTTGGCCAGTTTTCGGAAAAACTGGTGAAATCCAACCAAAACCAAACTTTTCCGAGATCGCAACAAAAATAATTTTAAAAATATTTTTAAAAAATTTGGGGAGGGCACTTCCATCGAAAACATTTTCAAAAAATTTTTTTTTAAATTTTTTTTTTTTAAATATTTAAAAATTAATATTTTTAAATATTTAAAAAAAAAAAAAATTTCTCCGAAAAATCCACACAAAAAAAATTTGTTGATCGACCAATGTTTCAGCTTGCGTTTTGCCTGATCCATTTTGGTCGATCCTTCCCCTTCCTCCTCCTCCTCACCCTCCCCCCCCAATATAGGAATATATGGAATTTAGCCTAATATGACCCCGGTAGTCCAAAGTGTCTCTGCTACGTAGGTAAATCCGACCACAATTTTTTTTGTGGTTTTACCATGTAGTCACTGGGTTTTTGAGTGATCCGCATGTGTTTTCCGAATCTGGCACTTTGCCAAGTGCCAAATCTGGTACTTTGGCAAATCTGGTACTTTGCCAAATCCAAGGCGTGCCAAGCCCGATGCGCACACGTGAAAATTCAATGTTTCACCGTGTTTTTCAGCCTGGTACTTTGGCAAACCTGGTACTTTGCCAAGTGCCAAATCTGGTACTTTGCCAAATCCAAGCTGTGCCAAGCCCGATGCGCACACGTGAAAATCTAACGTTTCACCGTGTTTTTCACCATTTTTTGAGTGCCAAATCTGGTACTTTGGCAAATGTGGTACTTTGCCAAATCCAAGGCGTGCGGAGCCCGATTAGCACACGCGAAAATTCGATGTTTCACCGTGTTTTTTAGCCTGGTACTTTGGCAAACCTGGTACTTTGCCAAATGGCAAATCTGGTACTTTGCCAAATCCAAGGCGTGCCAAGCCCGATTAGCACACGTGAAAATTCAATGTTTCACCGTGTTTTTCAGCTTGCTACTTTGGCAAACCTGGTACTTTGCCAAGTGCCAAATCTGGTACTTTGCCAAATCCAAGGCGTGCGGAGCCCGATTAGCACACGTGAAAAATCAATGTTTCACCGTGTTTTTAAGCCCTTTTTGAGTGCCAAAATCTGGTACTTTGGCAAATCTGGTACTTTGGCAAATCTGGTACTTTGCCAAATCCAAGGCGTGCCAAGCCCGATGCGCACACGTGAAAATTCAATGTTTCACCGTGTTTTTCAGCCTGGTACTTTGGCAAACCTGGTACTTTGCCAAGTGCCAAATCTGGTACTTTGCCAAGTGCCAAATCGTGCGGAGCCCGATTAGCACAAGTGAAAATTCAATGTTTCACCGTGTTTTTCAGCCTGGTACTTTGGCAAACCTGGTACTTTGCCAAGTGCCAAATCTGGTACTTTGCCAAATCCAAGGCGTGCGGAGCCCGATTAGCACACGTGAAAATTCAATGTTTCACCGTGTTTTTAAGCCCTTTTTGAGTGCCAAATCTGGTACTTTGCAAAGTGCCAAATCTGGTACTTTGCCAAACCTGGTACTTTGCCAAAACCAAGCCGTGCCGAGCCCGATGCGCACACGTGAAAATCCAATGTTTTACCATGTTTTTCAGTCTTTTTTGAGTGCCAAAATCTGGTACTTTGGCAAATTTGGTACTTTGCCAAATCCAAGGCGTGCCGAGCCCGATTAGCACACGCGAAAATTCGATGTTTCACCGTGTTTTTCAGCCTGGTACTTTGGCAAACCTGGTACTTTGCCAAGTGCCAAATCTGGTACTTTGCCAAATCCAAGGCGTGCCAAGCCCGATGAGCACACGTAAAAATTCAATGTTTCACCATGTTTTTAAGCCTTTTTTGAGTGCCAAATCTGGTACTTTGCAAAGTGTCGAATCTGGTACTTTGCCAAACCTGGTACTTTGCCAAAACCAAGCCGTGCCGAGCCCGATGCGCACACGTGAAAATCCAATGTTTCACCGTGTTTTTCACTATTTTTTGAGTGCCAAATCTGGTACTTTGGCAAATTTGGTACTTTGCCAAATCCAAGGCGTGCCGAGCCCGATTAGCACACGCGAAAATTCGATGTTTCACCGTGTTTTTCAGCCTGGTACTTTGGCAAGCCTGGTACTTTGCCAAGTGCCAAATCTGGTACTTTGCCAAATCCAAGGCGTGCCAAGCCCGATGAGCACACGTAAAAATTCAATGTTTCACCATGTTTTTAAGCCTTTTTTGAGTGCCAAATCTGGTACTTTGCAAAGTGCCGAATCTGGTACTTTGCCAAACCTGGTACTTTGCCAAAACCAAGCCGTGCCGAGCCCGATGCGCACACGTGAAAATCCATTGTTTCACCGTGTTTTTC
>JASFAX010003270.1:0-43082 GCA_030737875.1 Allium sativum | reverse complement strand
GTAAAGACCCAGAAATTCCCGCCCTTTGAATCGACCGTAAACCACACATGTCTGATTCAAAGGTTGGTAATCCTCGAATACTTTATCTTTGGGAATACAACACATTAAAACAAATAACAACAGACTTTTATTACATCATGAATCTCTTTTAGTGATTTATTTACATTAAACACATTTTCAAACAATGAATCTCTTTTACATTAAAATGTATTTTTTAATGTAAACATATCTAATCAAACTTTAATCTTTTTATACCTTAAAAACATAATGTTTAATGTAAACATATTCCAATCAAAGTTTAATCTTTTTATAATTAAATTAACTTTATTCGTTTTAAGTTTGATTAAAATAAATTTTTCGTCGTTGTTATTTAAAATAAATCATTTTAAATATTCAAAATTCATTAAAATTTCTAAAATAAAATTTTTAAATTGGTCCCAAAATTCTAGGTTGTTATAATCTCCCTCACTTAAAATCTTTTCGTCCTCGAAAAGGAACGAAGTTAAAGTTGTTTAACTAACCTATCTCAACTTTTTAATTTTTTTTCGTATTTGTTTCAATAATTTATTAGTTGATTAACCTTTTAAATATATATAACTTTTATATATTCAAAAATCATATTTTCTAAGATCGGATTATACAAATACGTTAATTAAAGACTTGGCACTCTCGACTCATTCCAGGGCATTACTAACCTCATCTCTAATGAGTTTTCTCATTCTAGGATACTGTTGATCCTATATCTAATGAGTATTCTTATTGGATATTACAAATCCAATCTTTGATGAGTCTTTTGTTCAGTTATAACGAGTTGTACCCAAAGATTTGAGCTAACCTGAGTTCTGATACCAACTGTAAAGACCTGGAAATTCCCGCCCTTTGAATCGACCATAAACCACAGAGGTCTGATTCAAAGGTTAGAAATCCTCGAATACTTTAACTTTGGGAATACAATACATTAAAACAAATAACAACAGACTTTTATTACATCATGAATCTCTTTTAATGATTTATTTACATTTAACACGTTTTCAAACAATGAATCTCTTTTACATTATAAATGTATTTTTTAATGTAAACATATCTAATCAAACTTTAATCTTTTTATACCTAAAAAACATAATGTTTAATGTAAACATATTCCAATAAAAGTTTAATCTTTTTATAATTAAATTAAATTTATTCGTTTTAAGTTTGATTAAAATAAATTTTTCATCGTTATAATTTAAAATAAATCATTTTAAATATTCAAATTCATAAAAATTTCTAAAATAAAAATTTTAAATTGGTCCCAAAATTCTGGGTTGTTACACTATGGTTGATGGATGATTATTTGTCATTGTTGTTATATACGTGTGTTATATGAAATCCATATAAATCACATTATATGGTAATTGACTGTGTCTGATTCCAGTTCAGAATTTAGTAAAAGATCAAAATCTGATTTTGATGTCCGATTTGAGATGGATACAGAAATATTTAAATATATAAAGTCGAGTTGATTACATTAACGCCATTTTGACACGAACGATATTTATATCGATTTTATTCATTTTTGTAATGAATATCGAAAAGGAAGTGATTTCAAAATCTAATGTTTTGAAAATATTATCATTTATATATTAATGATATGGAATATTCAGTTTTGATTTGAAATTGAATATGAAGTTGAAATCGTTTTGAAAACGAATTTAAAATGATTTATAAAATACGTTTTAAACGGAAATCGACGAAATATATAAAATATTATATATATAATGGCCTAAATAGAACGCGCCGCGGCAGTTTGCGAATTTTGGCCATTAATTTCGAACGGACATTACGGGAGATTCGATCGTCGGATTCTCCTAAAACTAGAACCGTTGGGTTCATATCGAAAAGAGCTCTCTAATGAATGCAAGAAATTAGAAATCTAATGGTTGGATTTGGAATTATGTCCAAATCAAGTTTGAAAAAGGTCGCTGTAAGTGCAGTTCGATGGCCGTTTATGAAAATCGACTGTACAGGCCTTAATAAAATTGTTAAAAATATCAATAATTTTGTAAAATCATAATAAATGATTTGGAAAGAGTTAGGATGAAAAATCCCATATTTAAAAAGGTAAAAATATATTTTTATCGAATGAACTAGTTATTAACTAGAATTATAATCCAAAGGCAAAGGCAAGGAGGTTGCTAACTCTGGAGAATGCTCATCAACAAGGAGGATCATATCCAAAGGAAAAAGAGATCTGAATGGAGTGGTGATGTTGCGCAGAAGCGCTAGGAGCTTGGACCATCCGCTTGAAGGAGAAGGTAGCATTTATGTTCCTGCTTTGCTTAATTCTTTATCATGTGATAAAATGCAAGAATTAGCAAGAAATTCTGGGCTCTTTTTAAATGATGAAGTAATTAATTACATTAAAAGTAAGGAATTAGAGAGGGCAAATGTTGTACCATGATTATTATAACATGGAATGTTAGGGGCCTAGGAACTTTTGATAAGTGTCTTAGAGTCAAAAACTATCTAAAGTCTAATAATCCCGATATTGTGTTGTTGTAAGAAACTAAACTTGAAAGTCCAGGGGAAAATGTTGTTAAATGTTTGGGTTGGGGTGTCCCTGATTCCTGGTGTTTCATCCCTGCTCTGGGGAGTGCTGGAGGTTTGTTTACTAGGCGGAATAGTAATCTTTGGTCTTTCAAACAAGAGATCAAACAAAGTCACTGTCTTCATGTTGCGCTGGAGTGTAGAAAAAGTAAAGTGTTATATTTCATATCCAATGTGTATGGCCCAAACACTAGATTGGAAAGGAGGACTTTGTGGAGTGAAGCGATGGAGTTTTATAATTTGTCGTATGGACCTTGGGTGATTGGCGGTGATTTTAATGTTACTAGATTCAACTTCGAGAGAAACAACAGTAGGAGTAACCATCTGGGTGATATGGAGGATTTTAGGATGTTTGTACATGATTGTGCTCTGATTGATCTTCCCTTGAATAATAGAAGGTTCACTTGGAGTGTTGGTAGAAATCCACCTACTCTAGTCAAATTGGATCGTTTTTTCATCAATACAGCTTTTGAAGATGTACATACTCTCACTTTTCAGAAGGGCTTATCTTCGATTATTTCTGACCATTGTCCAATTATTTTGTACACAGGAGATTCGGTTAAAAGAAAAGTTTTTTTCAGATTTGAAAAGATGTGGTGTTTGGAGAATAATTTTGAGGAGATGATTAAGAGCAAATGGTGTGGTTTTGGAGAAAGTGGGGATGCTGCTAAAAATATATGTAGGAAACTGAAGTTGCTACGTAGGTTCTTGATTAAATGGAACAAAGAGGTGTTTGGTGATATTAGGATGAAAAAAGCAATGCTTGAAAAAGAAATCCAGGACTTCAATATTCTGGAAGAGATGGGGGGTTAAAATGAGGAGGAAAAGTCTTTTCTTACAGAGAAAGAGAAAGAGCTCATGAAGGTGATTGATCAAGAGGAGATTTACTGGAGACAAAGATCTAGAACACAATGGCTCAAGGAAAGGGATAGAAATACAAGCTACTTTCATAGAATTGCCAACGGAAGACGGAGGATGAATTTGATAAGCAGTATTTGGAAAAATGGTGAAGATTTGTGATCAAAGGGAACTTAGTGATACTTTCACTGAGTTTTACAAAAGCATATTTGGGGAAAGGATTGAAAACAGATGCATAGTGGACTGGAAGAAGCTCTATCCTTCTGATGTTAATCTGGATGACCTTGAAAGCGCTTTTACTGAAGAAGAGATCTTGGCTGCTCTCGATGAAATTCCTGGCGATAAGGCACCTGGGCCTGATGGGTTTCCTAACTTCTTTCTCAAAAAATATTGGAACATGATGAAGAAGGATATTTTAAGGTTGTTTGACGAACTCTATGACGGTAACATTAGGCTTGAGCTGCTCAGCTATGCAAATGTAGTCTTGATACCCAAGAAAGAAGGAAATGTCACTGCAGCAGATTTTCGTCCCATTAGTCTGTTGAATAGCACGTTCAAGTTGATCATGAAGGTTTTGGCTATTAGTCTTAAAAAGAAGTTGGTTGATTTAATTGATCACTCTCAAACAACTTTTAATAGAGGCAGGTTTATTTTGGATGGTGCTGCTTTGGTTAGGGAAGTTATCTCTTATTGTGATAGATATAATGTCCCATGTGCAATCATCAAATTGGATTTTGCTAAGGATTTTGATACAGTCGATTGGAGATTTTTAATTGATGTTCTAAATGCAAGGGGCTTCCCGAGTAGGTGGAACAACTGGATTCATATGATTTTGGCTTAAAGCAGATCCAATATTTGTGTGAATGGGATTGCGGGTAGTACCATTTATTCAAAGAGAGGTTTAAGACTGGGACACCCTCTGTCCCCTCTCCTATTTGACCTGGTGGCTGATGTTTTCTCTCACATTCTAAAAGTTAGTGGTGCTAATAGGCTGATTCAGAGCTTTGGGGATGAGCATGTGGTGGGCGGTATCAATTCTTTACACTATGCTGATGACACTATCATTTTTAGTAAACCTGATTATAAATACGTTGTTACCCTTAAATTCTTGTTGTATGCTTTTGAGAGTTTATCAGGTTTGAAAATCAATTTCCACAAGAGTAGTGTCTACACTTTGGGTTGCAATGAGGAGTTGTCGAAGAACTGTGTTGTAATGCTCAACTGTAAGGCGGACAACTTCCCTCTGAATTATCTGGCGATGTGCATTAGACCAAAAAAGCTGTTCAAGAAGGATTGGATACATCTTATTGAAAAAGTTTACTTAAGGCTGGCTAGATGGAAGGGCCGCTCGCTGTCTAGAGCGGGCAGATTGGTGTTGGTTAATTCGGTTCTCTCCGCCTTGCCACTTTACTGGCTCTCATTTTTTAGATGTCCAGGATGGGTCATTGACAAAATTGACGCCATGCGAAGGAATTTCTTCTGGACGGGTGAGAAGGAGACTAAAAGATTGAGTTGTCTTGTTTCTTGGCACCAGGTTTGCAAATCCAAAGATCAAGGAGGTTTAGGCGTACTTAATTTGAAAGACATGAACGCTGCACTTCTTCGCAAATGGCTGTGGACGATGTTAGGTGGAAAAAAGGCTCTATGGAAAGAATGGATTATAAATGCTTAATATGGGGGTAATTTTGATTGGAATAAGGACTGGTCAAACTGCTCTATTTTTTGGCAAGGGGTTATGTGTTTTTCGCATTGGGTTAAGATAGGAACTAAGGTGGTGGTGAGGAATGGGTTGAATATCTCATTTTGGTACGACTGTTGGATGCTCCCTATACCTCTGAAAGACGAATTGAGTGATCTCTTTGATATTGCATGTAACAAAAACTGCTCAGTGGGAGACATGTATAACTCAGCGGCCACAAACTTTAAGTGGAGACTTTCTTTTTGCAGATTCGTTTTTGGAGCAGCTTTGCAACAACTATGCCAGTTATACTTGTGGCTAGAAAATGTCCAGTTAACAGATGATAAAGATGAATTTGTATGGTGGCAGATGGGGGCAATGATGTTTTTCAGGTTAGAAGTGTTTACAAACTGATGAACTTTGCGGGATTAAGACGACTGGAGTTTGAGAGAATGTGGGGGATTAAGGAGGTGCCGCTAAAAGTTAAGATACATATGTGGATTGTGATACACGATAGATTGAATACTGCTTGCAGCTTGAGGCGTAAGGGTTTTGTTGTCAATGGTGGCTATGCTTTTTGTGATGAGGTGGATGAAGACTACAAGCATGTGTTCTAAAAATGTGACTATGCTTTCTATGTGTGGACGAAGCGCCTTGTTTTCCTTAACTTAGATCTAAATTGGAGGGATTTAATCAAGGACCAGCATGATTTTTGGTTAAACATTTTACCAAATCAAGATAACTCACACAAAAGAAGTCTTTTTATTTTATTAAACTTCGCCTACACTTGGTTATTATGGCATGAGAGAAACTTTAGGAAGTTCAAATTCAAGATGAAATCAGCTGATAATACTGTTTATGCCATTCTTAAGTATGTTCATCGGTGGGCAGGTATGGAGAAGGAGTAGTTCGTGGATACTATCGCAGCACGTGTTCATGACCACAAATGCAGACGCATTGGTGGTTAATTTTCTATGTTGCCGTACTTTATTATCATATATATGATGTATCTTAAGTATGATGTGTATTGTTTTGGCTTGTATTACCTGCTGCGTCAGAGTATGGTTGTTTTGGTTGGCTTGTAAATGATGTATTTATTCTACACTCTCTGTACTGAACTCTATGCTATAATATATTTCTAGGCGTGAATCATTAGATTCACTACCTTTTGCTTTCAAAAAAAAATAACCGGAATTTCCAATATATGAATTGGAAAGGATTTGAATTGAAATTATCTTCGGAATATTTCGGTATTGGATTCCGTGATTATATGGGCATTGTGGAGGAATATAGAAGATATATATATATATCGCTATTCCAATACAATGTTTGTTGAGTTTAGAATTTGATGTTGAATATAAGCCGATATATTTTCTATTCAGAGCCTTGTATTTATTATCAAATGGGATTTTGGGTTTGTTGTGAACGGTGTTTTAGATAACACTTGTTCTTTAACCCGATCAACAATGGAATGAGATTTTGGGTTTGTCGTGAATGGTATCTTTAATAATATTGTTCTTAAACCAATGGAGTTAAGGAAATTAGAAACTAACTGGAGGTTAGCTAAGTTGAATAGTTTACTGGGTATTGATCTGATGTTGGTTTCGGCCTTCGGGATTAATACTTAGGGAATTGTTCTCTTAATAATTTACGGTTAGAGACTGATGGAATGGTGTCTTCATTAACACCGTTCTGATACCTTGTGTGAAAAGAATAAGTCTTTTAATTAATATTTAAAGAAGAATTACCAATTAATGAACATTTAATTGGAATTGAAATGGAATGTAAATCGAGTTTATTGTGAACTGTGTTTTAACGACATTCGTTCTTTAACCCGATTTGCGGTGAAATGTGATTTGGAATTTATAAATCTTTATTCTAAGATATAATGGAATTTCCAAAGTAAAGTTTTCCAGTTTAATAAAATAAATCGGAATGGAATGGGATTTGATTTGATAATAATCAAAATGAACTTCGGTGGAGGAAGACTGATAATAGATATGGAATTTAAAAGGCTTTATCGTTATTCCATTTATAATTTTAGTCGGATATGGAAATTGATATCGATTATATATATTGGTTTGTTTTTCCATGAAAATTCCATAATTAATGGAATGTGATTTTGGGTTTATCGTGAACAGTGTTTTAAATGACATTAGTTCTTTAACCCAGTTAAAGGCAGGATTTATTTCCTAAATTGGAAAAATCATTAAGTAATGGTGGTTGGAAATTAACACTGAATTAGAGTTTTAATCAATCTTCAAATAGATTGAAAGGTGAATTTGATAACTAAAATTATCAAATTCAAGAAATGATCGAGAATGGAGTATCACCAGTTTTGCTCCAAACGATAGTTGAATCTTTAATTAGATTTAAACGTGAAATGGTAATTAATTTTACCGACAACACCGTGGTGTTGGATATGAAGTATTACCAGTTTTGCTTCATGGGGTGAATAGGTTGGGATTGGAAAATTAAACAAATGATTACTTCGATAAGGTTCGCTAATCCCGACTAGTTTGGAAAACCTTAAAATGGTTTGAATTGATATCCAAAGGAAGATTAAAGAATAAATTTAAGGAATTTATCTTGGATAAAATTAATGGGAACCTTTCCCCAAAGTAAAAGAATATTTGAATAAAGGAATATTTTGGATTGGAATGAGGCGTATGTTGTGTTTTTATAGCACTCGTTTTTTATATACGCGAGTTATTCAGAAAGACCGGGTTTATCCCATTCTGAATAACTAAATCGGCGATGAGTCGACAATGAAGACGGTGGTTGAAGACCGGAGGTCTTCACATCATTTGGATGATTACTGATGTCTTGATTCGGCTGTACACCCAAGACAAGGTAATAAGTGGTGATCGTTCCAAACGTACATGGAGATCGACCGGATATGCAAGGTCCTCTCTCTTGTATTAGACATATGGGACGAGGAATAAGATGCCTCCGGTTTCATTCAGACCCAGAAAACTTATAAATGGATGTGTGTCTGACCTCAGATTTCATTCTGTGTGATTGATAGACATCGGTTGCATAGCATGAATAGCCTGTGTGGCATGCTGAGATGCAAATGATCAAGGCTTCTGTTGAAAAGCAGTTTCTTGTGGTTGATGATCAAAGCACGGCTTTAATATAGCATAGCTTTGTATAGCGTTAATTCGCGAGCCTCACACCCCGGTGTGAACTAGATGCAGGAGAGGACCTCAGGGAGGACATGCGTTTCCTTCTAGCTATGAGTGGTGTCTGGGTTTTGCACGCCCAGATATTTTACTTATGTGGATGATGGATAGTGAGGTGCGTCAGATATATCGGCAATGTGGGGCCGATGGATGGTATGGTCTTTATACAGACCAGTTTTCGCCCCTTAGGGCAGGGAAACATATTGTTCAGTCATTTCAATCCACTCCGTGTGGACCGGCCCTGACGCTCCAAGGGCCCACCTGAGTCTGGGTCCTGAGACATGGTAGGCTAGATTGTCTCGAAACGGTAAGGACGATCCCTTGCCTTGGTTCACAGATGGAAATCCAACTTCCAATATGTGACTTTGTAGTTTTGATTGTAGAGCCTAGTATTGGCGACATGATATATGGTACCCATGCCGCCAAGGATTGATACATTTATATTTGAAGCTGTTTTACACACTATGCACTTATAATAGTATCAAATGATTTGTTTTAACATACCAAGCATGTTTGGCTATTATAAGTGAAAATCCTATCCCTCGGCTTGCGTTGCATTGTGTGATGGGACTTGGGTCTTATAATAGCCTCGTTTTTCCAAAAAGCATTGCGTTGTTTTGTAATATGCACTGGTATTCTTGGGAGGAAAACCATTCTGTGTTATACGTCGTGGTCCCTTGATATATCTGATTTAAAGTAAAGTTTTAAATAACTGTTTTAATTCTCACACCAGTCACATGACTGACCTGGAGTTTGTTGTTTTAACCTAAACTCTGGGTGCCCCTATTTTCCACACGGGCAGCTAGTAGTTTTGGTTATGTAGATTCATATTCACAGGATCCTGGTTTACAGCTAGAATGATATTCGGAAAGCTCTGTATCTGTTTATCTTTTTCATTTGTGTTTTATATTATTTTTCTGCTGCTATGTATTTAAATGTAATTTAAATCTCTGATGTATATTAAATGTTTATTATTTATCCATACTCTGTTATATTTTTGTATTCTGATGGAATTGTTGTAATAAGCAATGAAATGTTCTTCTATTTGTGTTCTGATTTGTCGTGTTCTCAATTCAATCCGGGCTTTCCTTCACGGGGAAATTCGGGTTGTCGCAATTGGTACTGGAGCTATGGTTTACGGAGCTCGAGAACAAGACATATTAGAATCGAACGAACGAATTCATCAGAGATTGGATTAGTAATATCCAATGGGAATGACTCGGTAGAGATGGGATCAGTAGTATCCTAGAATGAGTCCGAAGAGAGTTATTTTTAAAATAAAATTGAAATCAAATTTTGTTTTGAAAATTTAAACCATTTTATATGTATTTGATTATTTATTTATATTGAATTTGGACAATCTAGTATAGGGAGATTTTGAGTATAGGCCTGACGGGGCGTATATTGGAAGCCTCATATGCTAGATAGAAATAGAATCACACTCTAGTCGCCCGGAGATGAAACTATTGATGACTGTACAGCATCAGTCGTTTGTGTTCGAGTTTCGAAAGTGGGATGTTTATATATTTCCTGTTGACAAGTGTGAGAACCAAAACTAAATAGGTTATTGTTGTGATTTGGCATCAAAAAATGATTTTTGAATATGTATTAAAGTTATGTCTTTGAAACGTTAATCCACTAATTGATTGATGGTTGTGTTGTATGATTGTTTGTTAACCAATAAAACCCACATGTGAAAGAATGGTAAATGTAGCCAAATTGTGCCGAATATTGGACTGATTTGCAAATTGATTGAAATTGCATGCATATACTTGTATATACATTGAACAAGTCATAGCAAGGAGGCTAGAGAAGTGGAATAAAATTGTATGCCCGACAAATAGGTACATGTTTACTAATTTATTGGGTTTGTATGATTTTATGAGCCGCTTGGCTTTTTTTTTAGATGAGAGGGCCTGTGCGGCGGTTTGGGGATTTTCTCGGTGCTCCTCGTACAAAGGAGGTTATGGCGAAATTTTTCAAAAATTTAGGGTGTTAGCCAAATTTTAGAAAAATCTGAAAATTCTTAGAAACTGAAAAGTTGAAGAATGAAAGCCAAACTGAAAGTTGAGTTGATTAGTTAAACATCTTTCTGCTCCGTTCCTTTTCGAGGACGAAAAGATTTTAAGTGGGGGAGATTGTAACAACCCGGAAAATCAGAACCAATTAAAAATTTTTATTTTGGCAATTTTAATGAATTTTGAATATTTAAAATGAATTATAATAAATAATAACGACGAAAAATTTATTTTCGATGAAGTTAAAAAGAATAATTATATTTTAATTATAAAACGAGCTTGGAATGGCGCGGCAGTTTGAAAATTCAATTTCAAATTTCAAATGAATATACAAAATTCATTACAAGTCAGAATTGGACGAAACAAGAAATATTTCAATCTGTTTAATGATATCTTTCTAACGGATGTAAGAAACTGAGATTTCATTTTATAAATTGAAAGATATGTCCAGTTTAATATTCAGAAAGTTGTTGTGGAATTTATATATATTTTAATATATATATATAAAGCCGTTAAAAATAGCAATTTGGCAAAGGACCTCTGTTTTCGATGAAATCACTTTTTTTGGATTGGGGATGTCAAATTATTGCTAGGTTCCAATTTTCATAATTATTGGAATCAATATATGAGCGTGGCAAAAGAAAATTTGTTTTGACAGTTTTAGTCAATTTGGATCGACCAGAAAATGGTCATTTTTCAAATGGTCTCCAAATTCGATGAAATTAGTTTTGTTAGGACCGTATTGTCAAAAATAGCCCGATTTATTTTTCTGAAATTTTTGGAGTCCGTATGTAGCCCCGGTAAATTAAAATGTGCGTTCAAATTCAATATACATTGATTTATATTTTAATTTAAAAGAAAAACTGATCAAAACTTTAGAATTGGCTTACGAAACATATCCAATTGTTTTCGGAATGAGGGTATTTAGCTAGGGGCAACAGTTGTTGGGATTCGTTTGGAGATCGCGGCGTTGAACAAATAATTTATGAATTAAATAGTAATTTATATTTTATTATATATATAAATTTATTTTCTAAATCCCATCTCCCTCATAACACAGGAAAACCCGCCGACCCTAGAAACCAATGGCCTGGGCGATCCAAAACTTCTCCCCGTTGTTCCACTTGTTCTCTTCTTCTATGCAATGAAACAAAACCCATTAAGGGAAAATCGAAGAGTTGAGTGAGACGAACGTAACCAACGGTCAAGATCCGTTCTTATTTCGGAAATCGCCAGAAATCAAGGCCTAAAGTGGCAACAGTCGCATCTATTCCTAGGCGTGGGGGGAGGTGCGAGTTGCCTTAGATTCTGGGCGATGGAAGAGCATGGCGTGGTCTTCGAGATGGCGACCAACGATGGTGCCCTGGCGTCATGAAGTGTGCGTGAGTAGGAACCCTAAGGCGGAGTGATGGTTCTATAAAACGATGAAGAGGAAGACGAT
Organism: Allium sativum; assembly: GCA_030737875.1. Taxonomy (NCBI): domain Eukaryota; kingdom Viridiplantae; phylum Streptophyta; class Magnoliopsida; order Asparagales; family Amaryllidaceae; genus Allium; species Allium sativum. Next base: position 31,316 of record JASFAX010003270.1, on the reverse strand, counting down.
ATACAGGAGGTTAAGGAAGGAGATTAAAGGGGGTAATCCCTTGTTAATGATGAAATTAGTTAACCTAATTATGTTTTATTTTCGTTTTATCTTTATATATATAATTCAATTGTTTTTAAATCAGTTTTTATAGATATTTTTCATTATTTTTAAATCAGGTTTTTAAAATAAATATAGCATTATTTTTAAAATGAAATCGCATTGTTTTTTAAAACATGAAATAACATTGTTTTTGATAAGAAAAATATACATATGTTTTTTTAAAGAAAAATATACATATGTTTTGAAAAGAAAAATATACATATATTTTGAAAAGTAAAATATACATTGTTTTGAATAGAAAAATATGCATTGTTTATAGAATAAAAATTGCATTGTTTCTTTTCATTTTAAAAGAGAAAACGAAATAGCAGAAATAAAAATTAGATTTGTATATATATATATATATATAAGCGATATAAAAATGTGATTTTTATACATGAAGTGACATTATAAAAATATGATTTTTATAAAGATAGCATTGAAATAAAAAATGTGATTTTTATTTATAAACATCATTGTTTAGAAATGTGATTTTTAACATAAAACCGCGTGAAACAGATTGCGATGAATCGACTGGAATCAAATTCAAATCCGAACCGTTCAGAAATAAAGAATAGAGGAGTGGATCCCAAAGGTGAGAACTCCTCACTAAAATTTTCTTTTCAGTTATTTATTTTATAACTGTGTATATATAAACAGCTCCCCGTCGTCCACAGACCAATGACGACTTATTTGGTAGTGTGTTTGGATTGATTTGTTTGTGTGAATTTGGTTAGTGTTGAAATAAAATAAAATATTCATTTGTTGAAATAAAATATTTTATCGTTAAAAATATAATTTTTAATGTGGGTATGAATAAAATAAATATTCATGTACAAATCAAACGATTTGTTTATGTACACCCATTTGAATGATATGGATTTGGGCGGTAAATTTTACACATCACCAAACTTGTAACAACCCGTATTTTCAATAACCTGTTATAACATAAATCGAGGCAGAATTTAATTCAAAAATCTGAATCAAGGGAAACGGGCTATGCCGTTGCGTTCGTCTCGGAAAAATACGCAAAATAGAGTCCGAGTTTTCGAAAATCGGAGTCTGTATGACCCGATTAATGCCCAACGAAGTTTTCAGAAAATTTCAAAGTAAAAACAGATTTCAAATTCAAGTTTGAATTTGGAAATTTGGGCCAGGCGGGAAAATTCCCGCCATAGCACCCAAGTCGACAGCCCTGTCGACTTGGGAGTCGACTTGGTTGGACCCAAGTCGACAGCCCTGTCGACTTGGCTGTCGACTTGGTCCAGCCGGGCAGTTTTGCCTGGTGCACCATTTTGGGTTTGTGTTGAGTTTGGGGGCCAGATTCGGTTTTAAGGGCTGAGATTAGAACTAGGGTTTAATCCTAAGGCTAGAACTAATCCTAATCTCTATAAATAAGCCCCTAACCTAACCCTAAATCATCATTATTCATTCATACAACTAAACTATGGCAAAATTTTACCTCTCATGGCCTCCACTCTCTTCATAAAATTCTAAATAAATTTCTATGAGAGATTTTCCATGCATACAAGTGTTTTCAAGCTTGTATGAGCATCATTAGCTTGCATTCAAGTCAAGTTTCTATATTTGCATCATAAAGAAAGAGTTTTGATCATTTTGACTCAAGGGATTTTCTATTAGAGCTTGCATTTTGGGTTTAATTGATTTCATAAGGGCTTTGTCATATTTTTGTGACTTCCTAAGCATTGTAAGCCCTATTCTACTTTCATACTTAAACTCTAAAGTTAAATGTATGATATGCAAGTTTGCCATGATATGCAAGTTTACTATGTCATGTTATGCAAGTTTGAGATGTTATGATATGCAAGTTTATCATGTTATGTTATGCAAGTATGCCATGTTATGATATCCAAGTTTATCATGTTATGTTATGCAAGTATGCCATGTTATGATATGCAAGTTTATCATGTTATGTTATGCAAGTTTGCCATGTTATGATATGCAAGTTTACCATGTTATGCTATGCAAGTTTACCATGTTATGCTATGCAAGTTTGCCATGTTATGGTATGCAAGCTTATCATGTTATGTTATGCAAGTTTGAGATGCAAGTTCGTCATATGATATGCAAGTATGTTATGCAAGTTTGGGTTGATCCTTTTGTTCATGTTATCATGTTATGCAAGCTTATTTTGGGTTTATGAGCCTAAAGCTTCAAGCTTTATGCTAAAGGTTGCATTTTGGCAACATGTAAGTTATCATATCTCTTATGATAACTTGCATGTGAGGCTAAATGCGAACTTATGGCCATTTCTACATGTCATTTATCACCATGTATCACCAATAAGCTAAGTTTGGTTTTATGCATGCTTTTGAGGCCAAAAATGTAATATGCAAGTATATGAACATATGTACATTTCATATGCCACCATGTTGAACTTGTGGCTTCAACACCTTTATGTCATGATTATGCCAAGTTCCCTCTTTCTATCCTTTATGCGCTATTGCGATATGTAAGCGATGGGATTGCGTTTGGGGTTGGGTAAACTTAAAAGACATAAAAACATAAGATTGGGAATTTACCTATTAAGTTAGGTCTACCCTTTGGGAATTTACCTATTAAGTTAGGTCTACCCAAATGCTTGAAAACTTGTAACATGTTTTGGAAACATGATGGACATGACACTTAGAAAAGATAAGTGTGACCAACTCGAGGTTGGGTTGAGTTTGTAGCATAAACCTACCCGGAACCGACCGGCTTAACTAGTTGCTACAAACAATAGGACCCAATGTGAGAAGTTGGTCATGTGGTACCTTGAACCCGAGGTTAGACCAAGTTGTGGTGTAAAGTTACCCGGACCCGCCCGGCTTAACTAGTAACCGCAACAAAGTCTAATGTGAGAGGTTAAGGCGCATTAAATTAATTAATGCCTCATGATTAGGGTTAAGTCATGGTCCACTTAGTACTTAACCAATTTGGGCTTGGTAGATTAATCAGGGGTTAAGTCGTGAACTCATCGTTACACTTAATCAAGTTAATCCATGATTAGCAAGAGGGTTAAACCGTACTTAACCCACTAGAAAATCCTAGCAATGGCGGTCCACTCCATCAGTAATCCCGAGTTCGTATCATCATGACCCTAGGGTCTAGGCTAGGGTGTGGGGGCACGATTACTGAACTGGAGGTAAGTGACCAAAAACGACGGCAGAGTGGTACGCCAGTGTAGTTCCGGGCGGACTTATGGTCATGCACATAGTCCGAAGCCGGGGAAAACATGCACGGGTACCAGTAGATCGAGACTGTGCACGCATGTTTATGGTGTCCAGGGGTTGCCACCCTAGGGCTTGATACACCCGACGGGAGACCCGGCACAGTCTGACTACAATTATGTTTGGGCCGTATGGACACCAACACGTGACGAGTTAGGCTTATAGGGAGCCGATCGACTAGACCGTTTGGTTGGACCGCGTATTAGGGTCACTTCATGTTATTGGACCTCGTATTGGGGTCACTTCATGTTATTGGGCCAAAGCTTGGGCCAAGGGATCAATACCTGTTTATTCAAGTCATGTTAGTTTGCTAGTACACCTGTGGTGCAAAACCTTAAACATGATTATGCGATGACACCTTTATCTACCTTGTTGGTTAATCATCATGCTAGTATGTTGTTATCCTCATGATCATACCTGCTTCTCATGCCAGTTAACTTTATCAGTTTACATTGATTGTAGTAGGGCTTACTCAGTCTTTTTGACTGACCTGTTTTCTTTCGCCTCTTTTCTTCCGTTTCCCCCCCCCCCAGGTTCTCAGGGTGGGAACGTTGGAGCTTAGCTTGGATTTCGGATTGCTTGCTTATGGGATTTCAGCTCATGTACGGTTTCGACATGAAGCTAGCTATGGTTATCACTTATTTTGGGGATAGTACTTATGTATTTCAGTTTTTCAGCAATGTTGTTTTTATCTAGACTTGTGTATTTGGAAAGTTGACATTATGTTGTACCAGACTTGTTTTGAAATGGTTTGAAATCTTCCGCTGTTTTATCTATGTTATTTACTCTGTTTACATATATACATATGTTCTTGTTCTGCCTTGATATATCATTATGCATGTTTACCTGATTCAAACGCCCCTCCAAAGTCAGAGTGCTTGCAAGAGACACCCTGGCGGAGGTGGGGTGTTACATTTGGTATCAGAGCGTATGGTTTACGAGAAGGAACAAAAAGGTTTTTAGAAAACTTTTGGAAAATTATTTTCAAAACCAAGTATAGAGTATTTTCCAAAGAAAAGTCTAGTTTATTTTAAAGGCTATTCCCCAAAAAGCCATTAGCAAAATTCCTTCGTTTTTCTCCATTCTGAATCTATCTTTTTCTTCGTTTTAAGTATGGCCGATAACTTTGCTATTCCGGAGGGAGTACACGTACCTGTTTGGTATAGGAGACTTTTGGAGGCTAGGGCGACCGAAGCCGGCCCCGCAGATGTCCCTCCTCCTCCTCCAGTAGTTAATGTTCCTCCTCCTCCAGTAGTTAATGTTCCTCCTCCTCCGGTAGTTAATGTTCCTCCTCCTCCTGTCGCTGAGGTTCCTCTTCCTCCTCCCCCTCAGCATCCTCAAGCTGACTTCGCAAAGACTTGCAAAGATTTCAAAGCAATGGGTGGCAAGAACTTTCAAGGCACTGAGACTTTTGTAGAGGACAGAAATTGGTTGAAAGAGACCGAGGATTTATTTGCTATCTTTGGGTTAGACGATCAGAGGAAGATCTTGTTGGTGGTTTGGCTTATGAAGGATGAAGCTGCTTATTGGTGGGAAGTCACCAGTGGTACTAGGCCTATTGAGACTTGGGCCGATTTCAGGGCAAGGTTCGTGCTTAAGTTTCTATCTTCTGCTGAGGAGAATCTGCAAATGGAGAGGTTCATAACTTTGAAACAAGGAGATATATCTGTCAAAGAATATGTGAAAGAGTTCAATCAGTTAGCTCGTTTTGGCTTGGATATGGTGAATACTCCTCAGAAGAAGGCTCTTCGTTTTGCTAGAGGATTTAATGAGCCGTTGCAGGGATTGGCTATGTCACATATTCCCCATGGGGCCACGTTTGAGAGCTTGGTTGATATGGCATTACTTCAGGGAGATGACAAGAAGGAGATCAAGATGAATGATACTCAAGCCAAGAAGACTGATTCCCAGTGGAAAGGAAATCAGGGTAATCCAAGTGGTCAGAACAGTCAAGGCAATCAGAACAAGAACAAGAACAAGTGTCAAGGCAACAAGGGGAACAATAACAAGGGCAAGAACAACAAGGGGAAGTGCCATTATTGCGGTTCAGTTGGGCATCTCATTAAGGATTGTAAGAAGAGAAAAAGGAAGATTGGTGAATGCTTTTTCTACGGTGAGACTGGACATTTTAGTAAGGATTGCCCGAAGAAGCAAGGGCAAGGCCAGGGTCAGACTCAGCGTGCTAGACCTTCAGGAGGGCAAGTTCATGCTCTCAATGCCGCTCCAGTTCCCGATCGAGGTAGTATTTCTGTTGAGAGCCTTGTATATATTTCTGATTTTCCAGTTCGTACCTTGTTTGATTCTGGTGCATCGCATAGCTTTATCTCATCTGATCTTGTTGATAGTTTGCACCTTAGTACTAGCTTGGTAGATGATCCCGTCTGTGTCTCAAATCCAATTGGGGGTTCCGCCCATTTGTCTATTATCTACGTGGATTTGAAAATCTCTATCTTGAGTATAGAATTCTCGTGTGATGCTTATATTCTCGGTTTCATGGGGTATGGGTTGATTTTGGGCATGGATGGGTTGTCCAGTTGTGGAGCCATCCTTGATTTTTGAGCATAGGGTTGTGAGGCTTATGACTCGCCTCGGTAATACTCTAAAAATTTCTAGTAACCCTATGAGTCCCGTCATGTTGTGTTGTCTTGAATCCCTCAACTCGTCTATCGATAGTTTGTAATCGGTGAGGGTGGTCCGAGAATATCCTGATATCTTGGGTGAAGTGAAGGGGGGGTTACCCCTAAGCGAGAGATAGATTTCCGCATTTATCTGGTTGATAATGCCAAGATAGTTTCGTGGCCGGTTAGGCACATGGCCCCACAAGATGAGTGTTAGGAAAGCAAGTCAAGGAGTTGCTTGAGAAGAACTTCATTAGATGAAGTATATCTGAATGGGGAGCGCCTGTAGTATTTACTACCAAGGCGGACGGTTCTCTTCGACTTTGTGTTGATTATCGTGAGAGAATAGACAACCATTAGGGACATCTGTTTTCTCTTGATCTTGCTACTGGATTCCATCAGCTCAGAATAGCTGAGGATAGTATAGGCGAAACTGCGTTCAGAACTCCAGATGGATTCTTAGAATGGCTGGTCATGCCATTCGGTTTGACTAATGCACCCGCCTACTTCGTGGACTTGATGAGTAGGGTGTTCAGGGAGTTCTTGAACAAGTTTGTCGTGGTCTTCGTAGATGATATTCTGATCTTCTCTAAGGATGAGGAAGAGCATGCAAGGCATCTCGTGGAGGTGATGGATACGCTTAGAGCGCATCAGTTGAAGGCCAAGTTCTCCAAGTGTCACTTTTGGAGAAGGGAAGTTAGATTTCTTGGGCACATAGTTTCTAAGCAAGGCTTAGTGGTGGATCCTGCTAAAGTGGTCGCGGTTCAAGACCGGAAAGCTCCGACGAGGACAATTGAAGTAAGAAGTTCTCTCAGTTTAGTTAGTTAGTCAGCGTCCCTTGAGCTTAGACCTACCCTTCTGGATCAAGTAGGGACTTCACAGAAAGAAGACCTGCAGTTAGTCGAGATCATGGACAAGTTGATTCGAGGCGAGATGGTAAGTCACCTCGCTATAGATGACAAGGGATGGCTAAGACGCGATGAGAGAAAGAAGGTTCTTAAAGATGCACATCACCCGAGGAGGTGGCCGAGTTTGTCCCAAGGTGCATGTTGTGCCAACAGGTTAAAGGCCGAGTCATAGAAGCCCGGTGGGCTATTATATCCATTGGAGGTCCCCGCAATGGAAGGGGGAAAAGCGTCACGAAGGATTTCGTGGATGGACTGCCTAGGTCAAGGAAAGAGAATACGAGCATGTGGGTCATAGTAGGTAGACTCACGAAGAGTGCTCATTTCACTCCGGTAAAGAGCGAAAGGACTGCATCATAGCTAGCGACAGTTTACTTTCAAGAAATAAAGCGGTTGCACGAGGTTCCCTAAAGTATAGTTAGTAACCATGACTCAATCTTCACCAGCCAGTTTTGGGATAGTCTACGGGAAGTCATGGGCAAGCAACTGAATCTAAGTACGACCTATCATTCACAGGCGGATGGTTCATTTCGTTCAAGCATGAGTTATAGAAAATCACGTTAGTAAGAGCAATTGGCAACGTGGATTGGTATTTCCAAGAAAAAGTTCTGCTGCGTGGAATACTTTATGGTAAGTAAACGAGATCCAGGATTCACTAGTGAATTTTGGAGAGCTTGCATGAAACCATGAGGTCATAGTTATGTTTAAGCCAAGAATGATAGAAGAGTAAGTGCTAGAGGAAGACGAGAGGCGACAATGAAATGGGTTCCAACTCATATTTGGAAATAAGAGTTAAGAAGCTAAGAAATCATGAGGTAAAAGACGGTCAAAGCACAGTGGAGTTAAACTCAAGGAAACGTGACTTAGAAGACTGAAGGCTAGATACGCGCATCATATTTCTTTTTAAGAGCATATCCTTGATCCTTGTTTTCCGGTGGAACTTACTCGCATGTTATCTTTTACGTATATCCTCTCGGTCCCATTCTCAGTCCTATTTCTGTCGGGAGGTATGACTTATTGGCTAGTAATACATGTCAAGGTTTGAAGGGGTCCGTTAGGTTGACTAAACCTTTTGGGCTTTTATAGAATATGGGTTGGGTTAGGAAGGGATTTTATGTAATCCAAAAGGAGTATATATTGCTTATCTTCCCGATCTCTTTGTAGCATATCTTTTGCTATCCATGTTTGTCTTGATTATCTAGTATATCGTGTTAATCTTGTCATGAGAACCTTAGGTAGAAACCCTTTGGATGAAACATGTGTTTGAAACATGTTATGCTTGATGGTTGCAAGTGGTTGCAAGTGTTTGCAAGTGGTTACTCGTGGATGCATTATACACATTAGGCACTAGATCGGCTCACACACTCCTCATATTGCATATGCATGAGTGTTTACGCTTATTCATGGATGAAAATTTTTGTGTTATCACATGGATGTTGCATATGGATGTATGTTATGTGCACACATATAGATGTATGTTATGTTAGGAATTGCATACATATGGATTCATTTCACTAACATAATTTGCATTGATGATATTTGCATTAGATAAGTACATATACACACAACTTTGCATATGTTCATACAACATTTAGAATCTTGTAAGGACAATGATTGCTCGTGGATGATGTTTTGAGTAGATGGATGTTGGATGGTAGGATACGTTCTTCCTAACTTGAAGATTTCGGGGACGAAATCCTTTAAGGAGGGGAGAATGTAACAACCCGTATTTTCAATAACCTGTTATAACATAAATCGAGGCAGAATTTAATTCAAAAATCTGAATCAAGGGAAATGGGCTATGCCGTTGCCTTCGTCTCGGAAAAATACGCGAAATAGAGTCCGAGTTTTCGAAAATCGGAGTCCGTATGACCCGATTAAGGCCCAACGAAGTTTTCAGAAAATTTCAAAGTAAAAACAGATTTCAAATTCAAGTTTGAATTTGGAAATTTGGGCCAGTTTGGGCCAGGCGGGAAAATTCCCGCTAGTGCACCCAAGCCGACAGCCCTGTCGACTTGGGAGTCGACTTGGTTGGACCCAAGTCGACAGCCCTGTCGACTTGGCTGTCGACTTGGTCCAGCCGGGCAGTTTTGCCTGGTGCACCATTTTGGGTTTGTGTTGAGTTTGGGGGCCAGATTCGGTTTTAAGGGCTGAGATTAGAACTAGGGTTTAATCCTAAGGCTAGAACTAATCCTAATCTCTATAAATAAGCCCTTAACCTAACCCTAAATCATCATTATTCATTCATACAACTAAACTATGGCAAAATTTTACCTCTCATGGCCTCCACTCTCTTCATAAAATTCTAAATAAATTTCTATGAGAGATTTTCCATGCATACAAGTGTTTTCAAGCTTGTATGAGCATCATTAGCTTGCATTCAAGTCAAGTTTCTATATTTGCATCATAAAGAAAGAGTTTTGATCATTTTGACTCAAGGGATTTTCTATTAGAGCTTGCATTTTGGGTTTAATTGATTTCATAAGGGCTTTGTCATATTTTTGTGACTTCCTAAGCATTGTAAGCCCTATTCTACTTTCATACTTAAACTCTAAAGTTAAATGTATGATATGCAAGTTTGCCATGATATGCAAGTTTACTATGTCATGTTATGCAAGTTTGAGATGTTATGATATGCAAGTTTATCATGTTATGTTATGCAAGTATGCCATGTTATGATATCCAAGTTTATCATGTTATGTTATGCAAGTATGCCATGTTATGATATGCAAGTTTATCATGTTATGTTATGCAAGTTTGCCATGTTATGATATGCAAGTTTACCATGTTATGCTATGCAAGTTTACCATGTTATGCTATGCAAGTTTGCCATGTTATGGTATGCAAGCTTATCATGTTATGTTATGCAAGTTTGAGATGCAAGTTCGTCATATGATATGCAAGTATGTTATGCAAGTTTGGGTTGATCCTTTTGTTCATGTTATCATGTTATGCAAGCTTATTTTGGGTTTATGAGCCTAAAGCTTCAAGCTTTATGCTAAAGGTTGCATTTTGGCAACATGTAAGTTATCATATCTCTTATGATAACTTGCATGTGAGGCTAAATGCGAACTTATGGCCATTTCTACATGTCATTTATCACCATGTATCACCAATAAGCTAAGTTTGGTTTTATGCATGCTTTTGAGGCCAAAAATGTAATATGCAAGTATATGAACATATGTACATTTCATATGCCACCATGTTGAACTTGTGGCTTCAACACCTTTATGTCATGATTATGCCAAGTTCCCTCTTTCTATCCTTTATGCGCTATTGCGATATGTAAGCGATGGGATTGCGTTTGGGGTTGGGTAAACTTAAAAGACATAAAAACATAAGATTGGGAATTTACCTATTAAGTTAGGTCTACCCTTTGGGAATTTACCTATTAAGTTAGGTCTACCCAAATGCTTGAAAACTTGTAACATGTTTTGGAAACATGATGGACATGACAGTTAGAAAAGATAAGTGTGACCAACTCGAGGTTGGGTTGAGTTTGTAGCATAAACCTACCCGGAACCGACCGGCTTAACTAGTAGCTACAAACAATAGGACCCAATGTGAGAAGTTGGTCATGTGGTACCTTGAACCCGAGGTTAGACCAAGTTGTGGTGTAAAGTTACCCGGACCCGCCCGGCTTAACTAGTAACCACAACAAAGTCTAATGTGAGAGGTTAAGGCGCATTAAATTAATTAATGCCTCATGATTAGGGTTAAGTCATGGTCCACTTAGTACTTAACCAATTTGGGCTTGGTAGATTAATCAGGGGTTAAGTCGTGAACTCATCGTTACACTTAATCAAGTTAATCCATGATTAGCAAGAGGGTTAAACCGTACTTAACCCACTAGAAAATCCTAGCAATGGCGGTCCACTCCATCAGTAATCCCGAGTTCGTATCATCATGACCCTAGGGTCTAGGCTAGGGTGTGGGGGCACGATTACTGAACTGGAGGTAAGTGACCAAAAACGACGGCAGAGTGGTACGCCGGTGTAGTTCCGGGCGGACTTATGGTCGTGCACATAGTCCGAAGCCGGGGAAAACATGCACGGGTACCAGTAGATCGAGACTGTGCACGCATGTTTATGGTGTCCAGGGGTTGCCACCCTAGGGCTTGATACACCCGACGGGAGACCCGACACAGTCTGACTACAATTATGTTTGGGCCGTATGGACACCAACACGTGACGAGTTAGGCTTATAGGGAGCCGATCGACTAGACCGTTTGGTTGGACCGCGTATTAGGGTCACTTCATGTTATTGGACCTCGTATTGGGGTCACTTCATGTTATTGGGCCAAAGCTTGGGCCAAGGGATCAATACCTGTTTATTCAAGTCATGTTAGTTTGCTAGTACACCTGTGGTGCAAAACCTTAAACATGATTATGCGATGACACCTTTATCTACCTTGTTGGTTAATCATTATGCTAGTATGTTGTTATCCTTATGATCATACCTGCTTCTCATGCCAGTTAACTTTATCAGTTTACATTGATTGTAGTAGGGCTTACTCAGTCTTTTTGACTGACCTGTTTTCTTTCGCCTCTTTTCTTCCGTTCCCCCACCCCACAGGTTCTCAGGGTGGGAACGTTGGAGCTTAGCTTGGATTTCGGATTGCTTGCTTGTGGGATTTCAGCTCATGTACGGTTTCGACATGAAGCTAGCTATGGTTATCACTTATTTTGGGGATAGTACTTATGTATTTCAGTTTTTCAGCAATGTTGTTTTTATCTAGACTTGTGTATTTGGAAAGTTGACATTATGTTGTACCAGACTTGTTTTGAAATGGTTTGAAATCTTCCGCTGTTTTATCTATGTTATTTACTCTGTTTACATATATACATATGTTCTTGTTCTGCCTTGATATATCATTATGCATGTTTACCTGATTCAAACGCCCCTCCAAAGTCAGAGTGCTTGCAAGAGACACCCTGGCGGAGGTGGGGTGTTACAAAACTGCACCAATAATATTCAGTATTTGTTGTTTGAAAACCCCACATGGGTGTTGGGATGATATTTGATGTACACTAATCCCAATTGTTTAGTGGTATGTCGATCATTTTGTTGACAGACTGTGTAAGCGTGAATTATTTATATTTAATACTTATACAGTGTAGAACGCACTATGGTTGATGGATGATTATTTATCATTGCTGTTATATACATTTTTGTATGAAATCCATATAAATCACATTATATGGTAATTGACTGTGTCTGATTCCAGTTCAGAATTTAGTAAAAGATCAAAATCTGATTTTGATGTCCGATTTGGGATGGACACGAAAATATTTAAATATATAAAGCCGTGTTGATTAGATTAACGCCATTTTGAAACGAACGATATTTATATCGATTTTATTCATTTTTATAATGAATATCGAAAAGGAAGTGATTTCAAAATCTAATGTTTTAAAAATATTATCATTTATATATTAATGATATGGAATACTCAATTTTGATTTTAAATTGAATATGAAGTTGAAATCGTTTTGAAAACGAATTTAAAACGATTTATAAAATACGTTTTAAATGGAAATCGACAAAATAAAATATATATATATATATATATAATGGCCTGAATAGAACGCGCCGCACTGCGGCAGTTCGCGAATTTCGACCATTAACTTCGAATGGACATTACGGGAGATTCGACCATTGGATTCTCCTAAAACCAGAACTATTGGGTTCGTATCAAAAAGTGCTTTCTAACGAATACAAGAAATTATAAATCTAATGGTTGGATTTGGAATTATGTCCAAATCAAATTTGGAAAAGGTCGTTGTAAGTGCAGTTCGATGGCCATTTATGAAAATCGACTGTACGGGCCTTGAAAGAATTATTAAAAATATCAATAATTTGTATAAAATCATAATAAATGATTTGGAAAGAATTGGGACAAAAAATCCCATATTTCAAATAGTTAAACTATATTTTTATCGAAATGAACTAGTTATTAATTAGAATTTTAATCCAACTATTTTTAAATAATTAAATTGGGTTTGAAATGGTTTTAAAAATAACCGGAATTTCCAATATATGAATTAGAATGAATTTGAATTGAAATTATCTTTGGAATATTTCGATATTGGATTCCGTGATTATACGGGCATTGTGGAGGAATACGGAAGATATATATATATATTTTATTCCAATACAATGTTTGTTGAGTTCAAAATTTGATGTTGAATATAAGCCGGTATATTTTCTATTCAGAGCCTTGTACTTAATATCCAATGGGAATTTGGGTTTGTCGTGAACGGTGTTTTAGATAACACTTGCTCTTTAACCCGATCAACAATGGAATGAGATTTTGGGTTTGTCGTGAATGTTATCTTTAATAATACTGTTCTTAATCCCAATGGAGTTAAGGAAATTAGAAACTTACTGGAGGTTAGCTAAGTTGAGTAGTTTCCTGGGTATTGATCTGATGTTGGTTTCGGCCTTCGGGATTAATACTTAGGGAATTGTTCTCTTACTAATTTACAGTCAGAAACTAATGGAATGGTGTCTTCATTAACACCGTTCTAAAACCCTGTGTGAAAAGAGTAAGTCTTTTAATTAAGATTTAAAGAAGAATTACCAATTAATGAACATTTAATTGGAATTGAAATGGAATGTAAATCGGGTTTATTGTGAACTTTGTTTTAACGACATTCGTTCTTTAACCAGATTTGCAGTGAAATGTGATTTGGAATTTATAAATCTTTATTCTAAGATTTAATGGAATTTCCAAAGTAAAGTTTTCTAGTTTAATAAATAAATTGGAATGGAATGGGATTTGATTTGATAATAATCGAAATGAACTTCGGTGGAGGAAGACTGATAATAGATATGGAATTTAAAAGGCTTTGCCGTTATTCCATTTATAATTTTAGTCGGATACGGAAAATGATATCGATTATATATATTGGTTTGGTTTTCAGTGAAAATTCCATAATTAATGGAATGTGATTTTGGGTTTATCGTGAACAGTGTTTTAAATGACATTAGTTCTTTAACCCAGTTAAAGACAGGATTTATTTTCTGAATTATAAAAATCATTAAGTAATGATGGTCGGAAATTAACACTGAATTAGAGTTTTAATGAATCTTTAAATAGATTGAAAGGTGAATTTGATAACTAAAATTATCAAATTCAAGAAATGATCGAGAATGGAGTATCACTAGTTTTGCTCCAAGCGATGGTTAAATCTTTAATTAGATTTGAACGTGAAATGGTAATTAATTTTACCGATAACACCGTGGTGTTAGATATGAAGTATTACCAGTTTTGCTTCATGGGGTGAATATGTTGGGATTGGGAAATTAATCAAATGATTACTTCGGTAAGGTTTGCTAATCCCGACTAGATTGGAAAACCTTAAAATGGTTTGAACTGATATCCAAAGGAAGATTAAAGAATAAATTTAAAGAATTTATCATGGATAAAATTAATGGGAACCTTTCCCCAAAGTAAAAGAATATTTGAATAAAGGAATATTCTGGATTGGAATGAGGCGTATTTTTTGTTTCTATAGCACTTGTTTTTTATATACGCGAGTTATTCAGAAAGACCGGGTTTATCCCATTCAAAATAACTGAATCGGCGATGTGTCGATAATGAAGACGCTAGTTGAAGACCGGAGGTCTTCACATCGTGTGGATGATTATTGATGTCTTGAAGGGGCTGTACACCCAAGACAAGTTAATAAGTGGTGATCGTTCCAGACGTACTTGGAGATCGACCAGATATGCGAGGGCCTCTCTCCTGTACTGGACATATGGGACGAGGAAAATGGTGCCCCTGATTTCGTTTAGACCCGAAACGAACTTGTAAATGGATGTGTGTCTGACATCGGATTTCGTTCTGTGTGATTGATAGACATTGGTTGCATAGCGTAAATAGCCTGTGTGGTATGCTGAGCTGCAAATGATCAAGGCTTCTGTTGAAAAGCAGAGTCTTGTGGTTGATGATCAAAGCACGGCTTTAATATCGCGAGCCTCACACCTCGGTGTGAACTAGAAACGGGAGAGGACCTTAGGGAGGATATGTGTTTCCTTCTAGCTAGGAGTGGTGTCTGGGTTTTGCACGCCCAGATGTTTTACTTATGTGGATGATGGATAGTGAGGAGCCTCAGATATATCGACACTGCAGGGCCGATGGATGGTATGGTGTTTATACAGACCAGTTTTCGCCCCATAGGGCGGGGAAACGTATTGTTCGGGCATTTTAATCCACTCCGTGTGGACCGGCCCTGACGCTCCAAGGGCCCACCTGTGTCTGGGTCCTGAGACATGGTAGGCTAGATTTTCTCGAAGCGGTAAGGACGATCCCTTGCCTTGGTTCACAGATGGAAATCCAACTTCCAATACGTCACTTTGTGGTTTTGATTATAGCGCCTACTATTGGCGACATGATATATGGTACCCATGCCACCTAGGATTGATACATTCATATTTGAAGCTGTTTTATACACTATGCACTTATAATAGTATCAAATGATTTGTTTTAACGTACCAAGCATGTTTGGCTATTATAAGGGAAAAACCTATCCTCCGGCTTGCGTTGCATTGTATGATGGGACCTGGGTCTTATAATAGCCTCAATTTTCCATAAAGCATTGCGCTGTATTGTTATATGCACTGGAATTCTTGGGAGGAAACCCATTCCTTGTTATACGGCGTGGTCCCTTGATATATCTGATTTAGAGTAAAGTTTTAAATAACTGTTTTGGTTCATACACCAGTCACAAAATTGACCTGGAGTTTATTGTTTTAACCTAAACTCGGGGTGCCCCTATTTTCCACACGGGCAGCTAGTAGTTTTGGTTTTGCAAATTCATATTCAAAAGATCCTGGTTTACAGCTGGAATGGTATTCGAAAAGTTCTGTATCCGTTTATCTTTTTCAGTTGTGTTTTGTATTATTTTTCCGCTGCTATGTATTTAAATGTAATTTAAATCTCTGACATATATTAAATGTTTATTATTTATCCATACTCTGTTATATTGTTGTATTCTGATGGAATTGTTGTAATATGCAATGAAATGTTCTTCTATTTGTTTCTGATTTGTCATGTTCTCAATTCAATCCGGGCCATCCTTCACGGGGAAGTTCGGGTCGTCGCAGTTGGTACCGGAGCTTTAGTTTACAGGGCCCGAGAACAAGACATTAAAACCGAACGAAAGAATTCATCAGAGATTGGATTAGTAGTATCCAATGGAAATGACTCGTTAGAGATGGGATCGGTAGTATCGTAGAATGAGTCCAAAGAGTGTTATTTTTAAAATAAAATTGAAAACAAATTTTGTTTTGAAAATTTAAACCATTTTATACGTATTTGATTACTTATTTATATTGAATTTGGACAATCTAGTATAGGGAGATTTTGAGTATAGGCCTGACGGGGCGTTTATTCGAAGCCTCGGATACTAGATAGAAATAGAATCACACTCTAGTCGCGCGGAGATGAAACTATTGATGACTGTACATCATCAGTCGTTTGTGTTCGAGTTTCAAAGGTGGGATATCTATATATTTCCTATTGACTGGTGTGAGAACCAAAACTAGATAGGTTATTGTTGTGATTTGGCATCAAAAAAATGATTTTTGAATATGTATTAAAGTTATATGTTTGAAACGTTAATCCACTAATTGATTGATGGTTGTGTTATATGATTATTTGTTTGCCAATAAAACCCATATGTGAAAGAATGGTAAATGTTGCCAAATTGTGTCGAATATTGGACTGATTTGAAAATTGATTGAAATTGCATGCATGTACATGTATATACATTGAACAGGTCATAGCAAGGAGGCTAGAGAAGAGGAATAAAATTGTATGCCCGACAAATAGGTACATGTTTACTAATTTATTGGGTTTGGATGATTTTATGAGCCGCTTGGCTTTTTCTTTTTCTTTTTGAGATGAGAGGGCCTGTGTGGCGGTTTGGGGATTTTCCGGTGCTTCTTGTACAAAGGAGATTATGGCAAAAAAATTCGAAAATTTAGGGTGTTAGCCAAATTTTTGAAAAATTTAAAAATTCTTAGAAACTGAAAAGTTGAAGAACGAAAGCCAAACAGAATGTTGAGTTGATTAGTTAAATAACATTCAACTCCTTCCTTTTCGAGGACGAAAAGATTTTAAGTGGGGGAGATTGTAATGACTCAAAAAATCAGAACCAATTAAAAAAAAAAAATTGGCAATTTTAATGAATTTTGAATATTTAAAATGAATTAATTTAACTAACAACGACGAAAAATTTATTTTCAATGAAGTTAAAACGAATAATTTTATTTTAATTATAAAACGAGCCTGAAATGGCGTGGTAGTTTGAAAATTCGATTTCAAATTTCTAATGAGTGTACAGAATTAACTACAAATCAGAATTGGACGAAACACAAAATATTTGAATCTGTTTAACGATATCTTTCTGACGGATGTAAGAAACCGAGATTTTGTTTTATAAGTTGGAAGGTATGTCCTGTTTAAAATTCAGAAAAGTCGCTGTGGAATTTATATATATCATAATATATATAATGCCCTTAAAAATAGCAATTTTGCAAACGACCTCCGTTTTCGACGAAATCACTTTTGTTGGATCCAGGATGTCAAATTATTGCTAGGTTCCAATTTTCATAATTATTGGAATCAATATATGAGTGTGGCAAAAGAAAACGTGTTTTGACAGTTTTAGTCAATTTGGATCGACCAGAAAATGGCCATTTTTCAAATGGTCTCCAAATTTGACGAACTTAGTTTTGTTAGGACCGTATCGTCAAAACATAGCCAGGTTTATTTTTCTGGAATTTTTGGAGAACGTATGTAGCCCTGGTAAAATAAAATGTTCGTTCAAATTTAATATACACTGATTTATATTTTAATTTAAAAGAAAACTGATAAAAACTTTAGAATTGGCTTACGAAACATATCCCATTTTGTTCGGAATGGGGGTATTTAGCTAGGAACGACAGTTGTTGGGATTCGTTTGGAGATCGTGGCATTGAACAAATAATTTATGAATTAAATAGTAATTTATATTTTATTATATATATAAAATTTTATTTTCTAAATCCCATCTCCCTTATAACTCAGGGAATCCCAGCCGGCCCTAGAACCCAATGGCCTGGGCAATCCGAAACTTCTCCCCCTTGTTCTCTTCATCTACGCAATGAAACCAAAACCCATTAAGGGAAAATCGAAGACCTGAGTGAGACGAACATATCCAATGGTCAAGATCCGTTCTTGTTTCGGAAATCTCCAGAAATCAAGACCCAAAGTGGTGATCCTCGCAGCCGTTCCTAGGTGTGGGGGGAGGTGCAAGAAACCCTATATTTTGGGCGATGGAAGAGCATGGCGTGGCCTTCTAGATGGCGGTCGACGCTGGTTCCCCGGCGTCGTGAAGTGTGCGCGAGTAGGAACCCTAGGGCGGAGTGATGGTTCTGTAAAACGATGAAGAGGAAGACGATATACAGGCGGTTAAGGAAGGAGATTAAAGGGGGTAATCCCTTGTTAATGATGAAATTAGTTAACCTAATTATGTTTTATTTTCGTTTTTTCTTTATATATATAATTCATTTGTTTTTCAATCTGTTTTTATAGATACTTAGCATTATTTTTAAATCAGGTATTTAAAATAAATATAGCATTGTTTTTAAAAAAAAATCGCATTGTTCTTAAAAACATGAAATAACATTGTTTTTGAAAAGAAAAATATACATATGTTTTTGAAAAGAAAAATATACATATGTTTTGAAAAGAAAAATATACATATATTTTGAAAAGAAAAATATACATAAGTTTTGAAAATAAAAATATACATTGTTTTGAATAGAAAAATATACATTGTTTACAGAATAAAAATTGCATTGTTTCTTTTCAGTTTTAAAAGAGAAAATAAAATAATAGAAATAAAAATTAGATTTTTATATATATATAAGAGATATAAAAATGTGATTTTTATACATGAAGTGATATTATAAAAATATGATTTTTATAAAGATAGCATTGAAATAAAAATGTGATTTTTATTTATAAACATCATTGTTTAGAGAAGTGATTTCTAACATAAAACCGCGTGAAACAGATTGCAATGAATCGATTGGAATCAAATCCAAATCCGAACCGTTCAGAAATAAAGAATGGAGGAGTGGATCCCCAAGGTGAGGACTCCTCACTAAAATTTTCTATTCAGTTATTTATTTTATAACAGTGTATATATAAACTGCTCCCTATCATCCACCGACCATGGACGACTTGTTTGGTTGTGTGTTTGGATTGATTTGTTTGTGTGTATTTGGTTAGTGTTGAAATAAAATAAAATATTCATGTGTTGAATAAAATAAAATATTCATTTGTTGAACTAAAATATTTTTTTGTTAAAAATATAATTTTTAACGTGGGTATGAATAAAATAAACATTCATGTACAAATCTGATGATTCGTTTATGTACACCCATTTGACTGGTATGGATTGGGACGATAAATTTTACACATCGCCAAACTGCACCAATAATATTCAGTGTTTGTTGTTTGAAAACCCGACACGGGTGTTGGGATGATATTTGACGTACACTAATCCCAATTGTCTTGTGGTATGTCGATCGTTTGGTTGACAGACCGTGTAAGCGTAAATTATTTATATTTAATGCTTATACAGTGTAGAACGCACTATGGTTGATGGATGATTATTTATCATTACTGTTATATACATGTGTTGTATGAAATCCATATAAATCACATTATATGGTAATTGACTGTGTTTGATTCCAGTTCAGAATTTAGTAAAAGATCAAAATCTAATTTTGATGTCTGATTTGGGATGGACACGAAAATATTTAAATATATAAAGCCGTGTTGATTAGATTAACGCCATTTCGACGCGAATGATATTTATATTGATTTTATTCATTTTTATAATGAATATCGAAAAGGAAGTGATTTCAAAATCTAGTGTTTTGAAAATATTATCATTTATATATTAATGATATGGAATATTCAATTTTGATTTGAAATTGAAATCATTTTGAAAATGAATTTAAAACGATTTATAAAATACGTTTTAAATGGAAATCCATGAAATATATAAAATATATATTATATATATCATGGCCTGAATAGAACGCGCCACGTCGCGGCAGTTCGCGAATTTCGACCATTAACTTCGAATGGACATTATGGGAGATTCGACCGTCAGATTCTCCAAAAACAAGAACCGTTGGGTTCGTATCGAAAAGAGCTTTCTAAGAATACAACAAATTAGAAATCTAACAGTTCGATTTGGAATTATTTCCAAATAAAATTTGGAAAAGGTCGTTGTAAGTGCAGTTCGATGGCCGTTTATGAAAATCAACTGTACGGGCCTTGATAAAATTATTAAAAATATCAATAATTTGTGTAGAATCATAATAAATGATTTGGAAAGAATTGGGATGAAATATCCCATATTTGAAAAGGTAAAAATATATTTTTATCGAAATGAACTAGTTATTAACTAGAATTATAATCCAATTATTTTTACATAATTAAATTGGGTTTTAAATGGTTTTAAAAATAACCGGAATTTCCAATATATGAATTGGAATGGATTTGAATCGAAATAATCTTCGGAATATTTCGATATTGGACTACGTGATTATATGGACATTGTGGAGGAATTTGGAAGATATATATATATATCCTTATTCCAATATGATGTTTGTTGAATTCAGAATTTGATATTGAATATAAGCCGATATATTTTCTATTCGGAGTACTGTATTTAATATCAAATGGGGTATGGGTTTGTCGTAAACGGTGTTTTAGATAACACTTGTTCTTTAACCCAATCAATAATGGAATGAGATTTTGGGTTTGTCGTGAACGGTATCTTTAATAATACTGTTCTTAAACCCAATGGAGTTAAGGAAATTAGAAACTAACTGGAGGTTAGCTAAGTTGAATATTTTCCTGGGTATTGATCTGATATTGGTTTCGGCCTTTGGGATTAACACTTAGGGAATTGTTCTCTTACTAATTTAAGGCTAGAGACTGATGGATTGGTGTCTTTATTAACACTGTTCAGAAACCCTATGTGAAAAGAATAAGTCTTTTAATTAAGATTTAAAGAAGAATTAGCAATTAATGAACATTTAATTGGAATTGAAATGGAATGTAAATCAGGTTTATTGTGAACTGTGTTTTAACGACATTCATTCTTTAACCCGATTTCCAGTGAAATGTGATTTGGAATTTATAAATCTTTATTCTAAGATTTAATGGAATTTCCAAGTAAAGTTTTCCAGTTTAATAAAATAAATTGGAATGGAATGGGATTCGATTTGATAATAATCGAAATGAACTTTGGTGGAGGAAGACTGATAATAGATATGGAATTTAAAAGGCTTTGCCGTTATTCCATTTATAATTTTAGTTGGATACGGAAAATGATATCGATTATATATATTGGTTCGTTTTTCCGTGAAAATTCCATAATTAATGGAATGTGATTTTGGGTTTATCGTGAACTGTGTTTTAAATGACATTAGTTCTTTAACCCAGTTAAAGACAGGATTTATTTCCTCAATTGGAAAAATCATTAAGTAATGATTGTTGGAAATTAAAACTGAATTAGAGTTTTAATGAATCTTTAAATAGATTGAAAGGTGAATTTGATGACTAAAATTATCAAATTCATGAAATGATCGAGAATGGAGTATCACCAGTTTTGCTCCAAGCGATAGTTAAATCATCAATTAGATTTGACCGTGAAATGGTAATTAATTTTAACGATAATACCGTGGTGTTATATATGAAGTATTACCAGTTTTCCTTCATGGGGTGAATATGTTGGGATTGGGAAATTAAACAAATGATTACTTCGGTAAGGTTCGCTAATCCCGACTAGTTTGGAAAACCTTAAAATGGTTTGAATTGATATCCAAAGGAAGATTAAAGAATAAATTTAAAGAATTTATCTTGGATAAAATTAATGGGAACATTTCCCCAAAGTAAAAGGATATTTGAATAAGGGAATATTTTGGATTGGAATGAGGCGTATATTGTGTTTTTATAGCCTTTGTTTTTTATATATGCTGGTTATTCAGAAAGACCGGGTTTATCCCATTCTGAATAACTGAATCGGCGATGAGTCGCCAATGAAGACGTTGATTGAAGACCGGAGGTCTTCACATCATTTGGATGATTACTGATGTCTTGATTGGGCTGTACATCCAAGACAAGATAATAAATAATAATCGTTCCATACGTACTTGGAGATCGACCGGATATGCGTGGGCCTCTCTCATGTATTGGACATATGGGACGAGGAATAAGGTGCCTCTGGTTTCGTTCAGACCCAGAACGAACTTGTAAATGGATGTGTATCTAACATCGGATTTCATTCTATGTGATTGATAGACATCGGTTGCGTAGCGTGAATGGCCTGTGTGGCATGCTGAGATGCAAATAATCAAGGCTTCTGTTGAAAAGCAGGGTCTTGTGGTCGATGGTCAAAGCACGGTTTTAATATAGCATAGCTTTATGTAGCGTTAATTCGCGAGCCTCACACCCCGGTGTGAACTAGAAACTGGAGAGGACCTTAGGGAGGACATGTGTTTCCTTCTAGTTAGGAGTGGTGTCTAGGTTTTGCACGCCCAGATGTTTTTCTTATGTGGATGATGGATAGCGAGGCACCTCGGATATATCGGCATTGCGGGGCCGATGGATGGTATGGTCTTTATACAGACCAGTTTTCGCCCCATAGGGCAGGGAAACGTATTGTTCAGACTTTCTAATCCACTCTGTGTGGACCGGCCCTGATGCTCCAAGGGCCCACCTGAGTCTGGGTCCTGAGACATGTTAGGCTAGATTGTCTCAAAGTGGTAAGGATGATCCCTTGCCTTGGTTTACAGATGGAAATCCAACTTTCAATACGTGACTTTGTGGTTTTGATTGTAGAGCCTAGTATTGGCGACATGATATATGGTACCCATGCCGCCTAGGATTGATACATTTATATTTGAAGCTGTTTTATACACTATGCACTTATAATAGTATCAAATGATTTGTTTTTACGTACCAAGCATGTTTGGCTATTATAAGGGAAAACCCTATCCTCCGGCTTGTGTTGCATTGTGTGATGGGACCTGGGTCTTATAATAGCCTCATATTTCCAAAAAGCACTGCGCGGTTTTGTTATATGCACTGGTATTCTTGGGAGGAAACCCGTTCCATGTTATACGGCATGGTCCCTTGATATATCTGATTTAAAGTAAAGTTTTAAATATCTGTTTTAGTTCTCACTCCAGTCACATGACTGACCTAGAGTTTATTGTTTTAACCTAAACTCTTGGTGCCCCTATTTTCCACACGGGCAGCTAGTAGTTTGGTTTTGCAGATTAATATTCACTGGATCCTGGTTTACAGCTGGAATGATATTCGGAAAGCTCTGTATCCGTTTTATCTTTTTTAGTTGTGTTTTGTTTTATTTTTCCGCTGCTATATATTTAAATGTAATTTAAATCTCTGATGTATATTAAATGTGTATTATTTATCCATGCTCTGTTATATTGTTGTATTCTGATGGAATTGTTGTAATAAGCAATGAAATGTTCTTCTATTTGTGTTCTGATTTATCGTGTTCTCAATTCAATCCGGGCTTTTCTTCACAGGGAAGTTCGAATCATCGCAATAAATAATCATTTTTCGTTAGCTAGTTGTATACAAGAAAGTTCTGTTATGTATTTTACCTACTATAAACTACCAATTTTTACAGTGGACAAACTTATACTCTCTCTCTATGGTCGGACAAAAAGAAGGTAATTGATGAATCAATAGTTTATACTTCTGTTGCACCACTTCCAATTATCATTACCTCAACTACGGTTTGAAACTTTGTACGTAAAAATCTGTAACTCATGCTTTTGCACATATAAACTAAATTACATATATATGTAAGTTTGAACACATATGTTTGCACTCTATTATGTATTGAGACAACTTTATGCAAGTTCAATCACTTTAGACTCAACATTTGCAACTAAGGTATATATGAACGTCAACATTCCTGAGATAGAAAGGTTTTAAAGAAGTAATCCCTATTCTTCGGTGTACAAATTATATATTTTGAATATGAGTAATGCACCCCTTATACCGCTTATATAACGTTCACAAGTCACAAGAAGGTATGTCATCCCCTATTATACTTCTAAATAGTAACAGTTCAGCCAATTCCTTTGGACCGATAGAAGATGTTCACTCAACCATTTCACAAAGGATGGATGGGATACGAAACGCTAACTGTAGGGTACGTCAACTATTGCAAAATTTCATTATCTCTTTGCATTGAATAATGCACTATTTATTTGTCTTTCTTGCGTCTACGTTGTTCTACTAACAATTACCATTGATATTTTAGGGTAAAAATTATATTATAACTGCAACAATTATGAAATTGAGAACTTCTACTTGCAGCTACTTATGTTGCGTTCTTTGCAATTCATCTGCCCAAAAGAAAGATGAACAATATATTTGCAACAAATGTGGTTTCTCAATGACCAATCCATTCCATATGCATGTACATTTTGTTTACCATTATCACTTTAACGCATTATAGACTTCTAACTTTACATTTCCCCTAGATATTGTCTGCTCTGACATCTTAGATACATCAATGTCTTCAACCATCACCGCCTTTGATCGAGAAGCAGAAGCACTAATCGATGTATCCGTTAATGAGTTGCTAAAGATTTCTAACACAGTTTGTAAATCACTTTGCATTTTATAGTGTACAACACATTTATCCTCTTCTTTTCCAAAATATAATATCCTAACTGATTTTTTGTTATTATGGTCACTAAATTGACCAGGAAAACGAAGCAGAAAAGGTCCAAAATGTTTTTGACAAAAGTGTAGGAGTAGATGCCCTATTTGAATTCAAACCAACGAACTACGAAATAAATAACAGAGATACGTATATAATTTCAATAAAAATTGTCAAAAGGATTAATGACAAAACCATCAACACAATAGCGCCTAAGGTAAGGACTGCATTTGCATTCAATATTTTGTCACTCATAAAATTCAACAAAAATATTACTACGCATTTTCCTTTCTTTTCACAGTTCGCAACACAAACTAAGAAAAGTATCACGCTCAGTGAAGCTTCCGACGTAGCAACCTACATTGACGTATCACAAAAGGGGAAAAAATAATCTGCCATGTATTTTACAGTACATTAAAATGATATCATATGTGTCCATCCTGTATTTTGTCTAATTAGTATTCATGCTAAAACAGAATGAAGTCAAGAAGTACGAAAATGGAACATGTTCAGCATCAACACCACTACGGATTTCAAGTAGGAAGGGTTCGCGACATGGAATAACCATCGCTATACATATTCTATTCTTCGTAGTTTTTTGTTTAGTTAGTATAACATATATTTTACTGTAACACAATTAACATTACTCTAATTTGTACTACTTCTATATTCATGCGTATATTTGTAACTTCACAAATAAAAAAAAATAACTTACCACGTTTATAAATCATCCTAGGAATAGCAAGATGAAGTGGAACACATTGAAAACACTGATACAATCCAAGCGAAGAAACAGAAGAAAGATAAAAAAAATTGATGGTTTGCTCAAGTCACCGTCTGCCCTTCCACTTTAAACTACACTACTATAAGACCACCCTTTCCTTTCCTGCATGTCTCTTTTTGTTACCAACTTATGTATTTTTTTTTTCTATTTCAAACATCTTTTGTACCACTGCATCGTACCTTTCTTTTGTATTTGAATTTCCTACTTTTCCAGAAAAATAAATAATTATTATTGTTTGTACTTTCAATTAATTATCATATGTCTCTTTGACTCGCTTCAACTTGACATTTGCTTTATTTTCTCTGTATCCATGTTTGGACGATTACTTTTTTGTTATTTGTACCTATTCTCTTTTTCCGTGCTATGATCATGTAAGTAAAAGGAGTAGGCAAGACAGATCTTGCTTCATATTTATTATCATTGTTGTTTACGTAGAGTACCAAAATATATAATTCACTGCTCTAACATGCAAAATTTTCAGTCGATTATAGATACCATTATACTACTATGCATTTATATTCATTTGTAAACTAGGGTAATATCTTGAGTTCAGCGCTTCAACATATAGTATGTTACATGAATCTTTTCAACAATTTTTCTGTCTACAGGTTCTTAACCATGTAAAAAAATACATGACATTACAAACTATCTTGAATTATATTCTACTATACGTCAACATGCTAAATGGTAAGAGCATGTATCCTAAGTTTACATGAATAACATCAACATTTTCATACATCATTAAAGGAAGAAATGCAACGATTTAAAAATGAATCACATTTGTCTACATCTTCATGCAATAAGCATGCATTGCATATTCCATTTTTTAGCTCACTTACACCAAAAAGTATGTCCATCACATACATCTACCTTGATTACAATACAAGCACTGCCACATAACTACCCGTGTGCGTAGCACGGGTTCCAACCTAGTCTACTTATAAACTGGTAAATTTGACAACCTCACTTCCAAGTATAGATAGATAATTTTGACATCCTTCACTTTTAAATATAGACTGGCATCATCACATTCAAATATACAAATATGAATATTGATCTTTGGTTTTTTTTCTATAACTGACTTGTAAAGTAAGTCCCTAAGTCATCAGTTATATAAATTAGGTTGTCACCTCTCTACTGTCATACCTGACAATTGTTAGCATTGCCAAGTCATTTATTTTAAAATGGATAACTTTTATGTATTAATCGAATTTAAAAATAGTTTCTACCATTAAGTTACAAATTTAATAATCTTTCCAATGATATCTACTGTTGATATTAAAAAAATGAAATTTTAGAAATCATAATTTAATATATCAATTTCAACTGCATTGTAGTATTGTAATTTGAAACTGCGTTTAACATCGATGAAGTTCTTAACTGCACTACGCACAAGTTAAAAATCATAGCACTTAAAGTGTTGCAGTTACAAAATGCATAACGGTTGTCATAGTTAAAAACTTTAAATCTTCACGTTGATGGCAACTTCTCAAGCATGTCCTTGTTCTTCAAAATCTCCAGTTTTAGGTCATCCTCAAAATTTGCATGTGACTGAGCTGGGCAAATAATCCAATGCTAATAATGATGCCAACATTTTGTAGTCTCATCTCCCTGGTTGTTCTATTAGAGAGCATTTTGTTTTGGGCTCGGCCACTCAATGTCAATTAGGAGTGCATGGAAATTGCAATTCTAACTCAAATTCATCCTTATTAATCCACATATCAATAGTAATGCAGGCAATAGTAAGTATTGTATATCGAAACATTGAAAGATATAATTAAAGAAAATAAATATCATAACAAATCTATTCAATTAAAATATTATGAGCCTATTATGAAAGACAATACTAAATTACTAGCAATAGATGAGAATTTGATTAATAGAGCCAAAGCTACTTGGCAAAATTCAGTAGTGTTCATGTATATGGCAATAAGCCTTATAACAGATATTTAAAAGAATACATTCAACGAGCTTGGCAGATCAAAGGGTGCTATCAACTTTACACCTGAGAAAATGGATTTTTCATAATTAAATTTGATAATGTAGAAGACTGTGATAATATATAACTTAGATGTTGGTCCCTACTTTTACAATAAAAGAATTGATCTTTATGAAGAGATGGGTGCCAGGGATGAAGTTTTCTAGAGAATTTCTTCATTTTATTCCTATTTGGGTTCGGCTACTAAACTTAGATCTTAATTTCTGGTCATTTGAAGCCATAAGTAGAATTGTTTAAGTGCTGGGACAACATGTAAAATTGGATCAAGTTACAGAGGAGTTAATTTGTATTTCTTATGCTAGAGTACTTGTAGAGATGTTAACTTTTCTTTTCCCTCTGATATTCCTATACAATGTTATACAGTAGAATAATTTGGCAAAAAGTAGTCTACAAGTGGAAACCTACTTTATGTGCTACCGGTAAAACATATGGACATGTTGGCAGTTCCTATATCACTAAAAAGGTTTGGAGACAGAAGGAAGAATTATATAATGAAACATTATATAATGGAGGTGGATGGCAATGCTAATCAATGTGTTAAGGAACTTGATGGGAATTCTACTACAGATAATATTACGGAGTGCTTGAATCGTTCTTCTAACATTGAGGTAAAGATAAATTATACACTCAACACTGTTGTAACCCCTAAGCATGATATGGGTTATAAGATTAGTACATTTAAGAATAGGAGTTTGGGTGGTCTTATGCAGCAGCATTCTTTGAATAATGGTATGACTATTTCTAACAAATTTGAGGTCTTAAATAATACTGAAATGAATCTAGTGTATAGCAGTGTGGATAATAACCATGGTATAGTAACTTCCAGAAAAGAAGACAAGTGTTATGTTGTAGATGAAAGGTGTGTTAAAATGCCTTCTGAAGTTCACATGAATGATATTGAACAACGTTTCTCTAACTTACATGATTCCAATGAGAATAATGATTATATCAATTCCAGCCTAGATGTAACAATCCGGAATTTTAGAACCAATTTAAAAAATTTATTTTAGAAATTTTAATGGATTTCAAATATTAAAAATGATTTATTTTAAATAATAACAACTAAAAATTTATTTAAATCGAAGTTAGAACAGAAAATTTTAATTTAATTATAAAAGGAGTTAGAAATAGCGCAGTAGTTTGAAAATTTGACTTTTAAATTTGACTGACTGTACAAGATGCAAAATAAATCGGATTTTAGTGAAACGTAAAATATTTAAATCTGTTTAAAAATATCTTTCCAACGAATCCGAAAAATTGAAATTTCATAGCGGGAATCAAAAGTTATATCCAATTTAAAATTCAGAATAGTCGTTGTAGAATTTATATATATTTTTTAATATTAAAAATAGTCATTTTGCAAACGACCTCCGTTTTCGATGAAACTACTTTGGTTGGATCCTGAATGTCAAATTATTGCAAGATTCCAATTTCCATAATTTTTGGAATTAATATGTGAGCGTGGCAAATGAAAACATGTTTTGCCAATTTCAGTCAATTTGGATCGACCAGAAAATGACCATTTTTCAAACAGTCTCCAAATTCGATGAAATTAGTTTCGTTAGGACCATATCTTCAAAACATAGCTAGATGTAATTTTTCTGTAATTTCTGGAGTCAGTATGTGGCTCTGGTGAATTGAAATGTACATTGAAATTTGTACGTGTTTATTTTAAAATAGTACGATATTGAAGAATCATGCTGTAGACTTCAGAATTGGGCTTCGCCACTAGTCCCATTGCATTTAGAAGGCATCAAAACCTATTGTTAGGCAGTGAGCAGGCCTGATTTGGACTCCGGCCCGTTTCTGGCTTTATAACACGTAAAATGATGAAATATATTATTATTTTAATAATCCAAACCCTGATTCTCTAATGGAGCCGCCGCCTTCTACCCTTTGAACGGTGGATGTACTCCGATTTAATCCTCTCATTTCCTCTCTAATTACGATGAATTAAAACATGAAATTAAAGGAAAAATTGTAGTGCGTTTCAAGCTCTATAATACCAACGGTCGTGATCATCTAAGATGGACCACCGGGACCGTGGTAGTGCTGCAATGTCGCAGCGTTCAGTTGGATATTTAGGCGCCGTAAGGCGTTCGGGCTCGACCGAATTCAGACAGGAGGATGGCGACGGAAAGGCGCTCCAGGTGGTGGCTTTTGATCGGACTCCGGCAGCCTCGTTGATTGTGCGCAGGCAAGGGTTGAAGTCGACCTTTAGTTCGACGATATCCAGAAGGAATTGAGGAAGACAAGGGTAGGATTTTCTTAAGGGAATGTAATTAATAATTAATTAAGGAAATTATATATTTATTTGTTTAAATGATTAAACGCTAATATCTCTTTACTACGAAATCAGAATTCAGTGATTTCAGAGGCGTCAGAGTCGTGGAATCGAGCACTGCATTGTAGAACTGACCAGACCAGAAACAGAGCGATCTAAATTTTTGAAGAATTCAAAACCCCAATGCGAGATTTCTAATTTAAATAATTAAAAGTAAATTAATTATTATCGTGTTTAGTAATTCTTACATGTTCATGATTTGATTTAAATTGTTTGATGCTGTCTGTTGATCTGTTAATTTGATGGAATATTTATGTTAATCAAAATTGACAAAATAAATCATGTCATTTATGTTGAATCAAAATTGACAAAATAAATCATGTCATTTATGTTGAATTAGGATTGACAAAATTTAATAAATGATTTTGAAGTGAGATTTCTCGTTTTAAATTTAAAATAAAAATTATATATATATATATATATATATATATATATATAGAAATATATATATATATTGATTGTGATTGTAATATTAAATATATGCGCTGTGAAAAATTTAGATTGATTGATTAACGGTGTTGATGATGATTGTCGAGTTATAACTTTGTTAGAAATATTGCATTAGAATGAAATGTCCTCTTGAATATTATATTAGAATAACAGGTCATTTTTGTTAGAATGTTTTATTCGATTATAGTGATGTCATGTTAATTATAAAAATGTCATTTACAATAATTTTGAAAATGTCATTGATGTTAAATATAAATATTCATTTTGTTGAATTAGAATCAACAAAATATAGAGTTGTGATTCTATTGACTTAGAACCAATAAAAGATAAATGGTCATTTTGTCGAATTAGAATCAACAAAATATAGAATTGTCATTTTATTGAATTAGAACCAATAAATGGTCATTTTGTTGAATTAGAATTGATAAAATATAATTGTCATTTTTGTTAAATTAGAATTGAAAAAATATAAATGTCATTTGTGTTTAATTAAAATTTACAAAATATAATTGTTATTTGTGTTTAATTAGAATCGTCAACAACATAAAAAAATTGAAATATAAATTTTTTTCATTTTGTTGAATTAGAACTTTCAACAAAGAAAATGAAATGTCCATTTTTATACATTTTGTTGAACTAGAATTTTCAACAAAAATGAAATATCAAATTCTATCATTTTGTTGAATTGAAATAAAAATAGAAAAAGGTTCATGTTTTAAATAAAAACATGTTTACATTAAAAATTCACATTTTTAATGCAATGTAAGTAAACAGAAAAATGTTCATTTTGTCAAATTAAAATTGTTAAACAAAATAAACATTTTTGTAAAAATATACATTTTTGTTCATTAAGAAAAATGAAACATCTTTGTTCATTAAAAAGGATTAAACAAAAATAAACATTTTTGTCAATTATATTAGTTGAAGCAAAACATTCACTTTTGTCAAATTATATTAGTTGAAGCAAAACATTCACTTTTGTCAAATTATATTAGTTGAAGCAAAACATTCACTTTTGTCAAATTAGATTAGTTGAAACAAAATATGCACTTTTGTCAAAATCGATTAGTTGAATCAAAATATTCATTTTTGTCAAAATATAATAGTTGAAACAAAAATTAC
>JASFAX010003269.1:0-43083 GCA_030737875.1 Allium sativum | reverse complement strand
GGGATATACTACCTCCGTCTTAGAATATTTTTTGTTGTGAATTTACTATAGACCCTCTAGAAGTTTCATGCGAGTGCGGCTTTCACGTTTTTGTCATCGTCAAGTTCTGTATTTTTGTGGGCGATGTTTAATTGTACTTGTATGCAACAATGTTTTGTAAGCATGTTATGTTAATATTAACTGAAGTCTGTCCCTATATAAGTATTTGTCACTAATATGTCTGTTTACACCAAAATTGGTCTAAACACCCAAAGTACTAAAGCTGTATTTCACCAATGTGGTAAGGAGATAAATGAAGCCGTGCTTAACAATAATTGAAAATGAAAATGTGAGTAAGATAAAACCGAGACGAGATTTAGAGTGGTTCAGCCGCAAATTAGGCCTATGTCCACTATGAAGATAGCTTGCATTCTTATAATGAGGATTACAAAATACATAAACTCTCTTTCTTCACCCATTTCTATATTCACTCAAAATACTCTCATTCATGCAGATTACAAGAGAATGATAGAGTTTGAGGAGGAGAAGGATGGATAAGTGATTGAGAAGGGAGATGTCCTCGTTTCCTGATTACAAGACTATGCTTGACCCCATGGCCAGATGAGTGATGGAGCTTCGAGTCATCGAAATGATCATTCCTTTCCCAAAATGTTTAAGGAGTGATTGAGGACAGAATTTAGCAGCACTTTGTGGTTTTTCCAAAGATCCCATCTATGTTGGTAGCCATGACGTATTTATAGGTGAGCTCTCCTCAGGAAATGATTTGAAATATGTATATGCAGGTTATAAGTCATTCATTCCATTAATTGCAATTATGACACCACCTGGTTGTAACTAGCGATCCTTTGCTGTATTCAGATGTCATGTGTGAGTGGTTCCATAGGAGCGAGTGCTCCGGGTAGTTGAGCGGGCGACTTTATAGGAGCGAATGCTTTGAGTAGCTTTATAAGAGCAGAATGCGGGACTGGAATCAATTCTCCTTTGTACCCTGCATGACTAGCTTTTCTTGGCTCGAGAGTGTTCGTCCTTTGCTATCTTTGTATGGTGCCGTTCATCCTTATGACTATGCTATGAGGTCGTTCCCGCCTATGTTAAACAGACGACTCGCTTTGTTTCGGTATTTGAGCGGTTGTCAAATATTCGTGCGGCCTCGACATCATTATTGAATCGTACTACTCATAATGTATTGTACCGCCACTCTCGATCGCATTGGGAAATTGACTTGCCTTGATTTTGTATTTGGGGCTTAACCTGCACGGTTGCTTCCTGTTCTTCATGAGTCGCTTAAATGCTTTGGACAAAACTGTGTACGTTCGACCCTGAAGGTGTTTGTTCTGTAGTTCCCGCTCAGATCTTATAGCTCATTATGTATGGATTTTTTGAGGGATTAACACTTTCCGCTCGATGTCCATGATTTCTCTTAGCAAGGAATTACTGGCTTCAACATGGTTGATCGCAACATTGTTTGGCAGGTTTAACCTGGCTCATCGAAGGGTCGATCGTGCGGAGATTAAGATTACTTCAATGGGGTTGATTGGTGTCGTTTCCTTCGGGTGAGATGCTTGAACTATCTTGTCATCATTGCAAACAGCTAAATCATGGGGAAGTGATAATGCCAACTGGATTCTGATGGGACACTTATTTCTGTAATCGAGTATTAGGCTGACGTGGCGAGAAATGCTTTTGATGTGTGTCCTTTAATCTTCTCCCTTATTTTCTTATTTCTCATTCAATTTTGCTCTCATTTTTCTTCAACAAGGTTTCTTACCGAAAAATTCTGTGTTTCCTTCTATTGCCATTTCGTAACCATAGGTTTGTCGATTTTTATTTATATTCGTTCTTCCCTTGGACCTCATGGTTATTCCCTGATCCATTTGCAAGATGGTTTCGTCTCCAGAGCGACGTCGATGGGAAAAATTATTTGATTTGAATGTACCGACAGACGAGATTCAGTCAACTGTCTGTAAATTTTCCGTCTGGTCCTTCTCATACGGAACTTCAAACTATCATCAATAGGCCGCACTATGCTCCTGGTCCATGTAGTCCTAGCCTTGGTAAGCGATTCTGGGGGTGGAGCTTACAGGAGTGCCTTATAATGTTGAAATTTCTCTGTCTAACTCTCAGACTTTCTCTTGTGATATGATTGCCGCGAAAGGTCAGATGTTGGCCCGTCTCGAGACTGATGTGCATCAATTAGGAAAATAGATGGATTTGCTGAAAAATCATTCTGCGAAGCGGATGAATGGCTTGCATACATTGGCCTGCAACCTCCAAAAACTTCATAAGGACAATCTCGAGCACATCTCTGTTCTAGAAGATGATAAGGCGAAGTTAATTCGTGCCCTTAGGTCCAAAGATAGCATGGTTGCTTCTTTCACCCTAGGAGATGTCGAATCGACCGTTTTAAAACATGCTGATGAACTTCCATCCTGTTCTGCTCTGACTAAGAGGAAGGTAGGTAGGACATGGAAGGTCAAAGATCTGTAGTTTCCTTTTCCTATCTTTGGTTGTTTTGTTTTTTGAACTTTAAGACCGGTTGTATAAGCGGGTGCCGGCCCTC
This sequence comes from Allium sativum, assembly GCA_030737875.1. Lineage (NCBI taxonomy): Eukaryota > Viridiplantae > Streptophyta > Magnoliopsida > Asparagales > Amaryllidaceae > Allium > Allium sativum. The sequence goes on along the minus strand of JASFAX010003269.1, from coordinate 40,523 downwards.
GCTTGTGATGTTACGCTAGTTTGTGACTTGTGTTGATCTTTGACACTTTTGTGATCTTGATGAATGGTTGTTTTGCTGGCTTTGCGATACTCTTTGTGTCTCTGTCTGCCACACCTTGTCTCTTTTCCCTGCTTAACAACACTTTTATTATTTATACTGTAATCTTCCTGACGATCTTGCGTCAGTATCGTATTACGGGTCGACCATACGTTAGTATCGTATTACGGGGCGATCGTACGTTAGTATCGTATTACGGGGCGTTATCGTTAGCGTTACTAATACGTTATTACGATTGGTCTTATTATGGTTTTATTAAGCCGGGATCATCCAGTTTTTAGTATTTGTCTTGACCGGTGAGTTTCTCGTTGTTTTTAACTTTGGCAATTAAGCCATTTAGAATTTTTATTAAATATCTATTTGTATGTACGTTATGGTAATTTATGGATGCATTTTTAATGCGTGCCCCCATGGGAGAAGTTTGGTTTCGATGTTGTAATCCAATCTTGGCTTTGTTTGACTTGGTTAACAACAAAGAACAAGAATGGATATCCCCTTTCGGTTGGGATTTCTGCTTTGTGCTGGCCTTTCCAGCATGTTTGATCCTTCCCCTTTTTTATGCTTCATCCCTAGGAGCAGACACTAGTTTATCTCATTGAGTTTTGACTCAGAAGAAATAAAAACTCGTGTCCTTCACCTAACAAGGTGCCCCCCGTTTTTTTTGGATTGGAAATTTTATTTTTTATTTTTGGGTCATGTCGGTTTTTTCTGAATTTATGCCTTGCCCTAGGAAACAGACAGTGGTTCATCTCATCGAGTTTTTTTTCTCAAGTCGGAGAACCCATGTCCTGCACCTAAGAAGGTGTTTCTTTTATGGGCTCGGCAATTTTAACCGTGGGACTTTTTGAGTTGCTTTCACCCCAGCATTGAGTTCTTTGATCTGGTACCAGGCCTTTTGTTGGTCGTGTGTCAAAAGATTCGGTATTTCCTGATGAAAGTCGGAACTCATTGAGTTGGTGCCCCCTGGTCGCTTGTTTGCCTACACAAAGAAATTAACTTTTAGTAAGAGATTGTGAATGAGTGATTTGTACATGTAAACAGAACTCCATATTCATTCGTTTTATGTACATCATTCAAATGCGAATTTTTTGCAAATCTTTACTGCATTTTTACGTATTCAAACAACATGTTATAAGAAATAACGACGAATATGCTCGTTGTTCCATGCTCGTGGAATCTGGTTTCCATCTGTGGTGGCCAGTTTGAAGGTACTATCCTAGAGTTTTTGACTTATAACATAAGGCCCTTCCCAATTGGGTCCAAAAACCCCAATACCGGTTATTATCTTCTTCAGAACAAGATCTCCAATTTTGAAAGTCCTATGTTTGACTTTTGAATTAAAATGCCTCACCACCCTTCTTTGATGTGCGGCTACTATGAGTTCTGCTTCCTTTCTTCTTTCCTCAAGCTGGTCGAGGGCTTTGATCTGTAGCTTCTTGTTTTCTTTATGGTCAAGTATATCCTTCTATGGGTAGGGACTTCCAGCTCCACTGGTATCATGGCTTTAGAGCTATAAGATAAAGAAAAGGGAGTATGCCCTGTTGCAGTTTTATGCGTGGTGCAGTATGTCCATAATGCCAGCAGGAGTTTATCTACCCAACCACCTTTAGACTTCTCTAGCCGTTTCTTAATGGTCGTCTTGATGATTTTATTTATTGCTTCCACCTGCCCGTTCGCTTGCGGATGAGCGACTGCTGAAAAGCTTTTCTGGATTTTATACTTGGCGCAAAAGTTTTGGAACTCTTCACTTTAAAATTGGGTCCCGTTGTCTGTGATTATCTTTTGTGGTACCCCAAACCTGCATATGATATTTTTCAAGACAAAATTAATAACTTTCTTCGAAGTTATAGTGGCCAATGGTTCTGCTTCAGCCCATTTTGTAAAGTAATCAACGACGACAATTGCATATTTAAAACTGGATTTTGCAGTGGGAAGGGCTTCTATGAGGTCGATGCCCCAAATAGCAAATGGCCATAGGCTGACCATGTGGGTTATAGCTGTAGATGGCATCCTTGGGATCTTGGCAAATCTTTAGCATCTATCACATTTTTTAGTGTAGGCTATGGAATCTTTATTGATATCTGGCCAGAAGTAACTACATTGCAAGATTTAGCCAATGTTTGTCCACCGGTATGACCTCTGCATTCCCCTTCGTGTAATTCCGACATGATCGCCTTTGACTCGTTTTCTGTAACATAACGAAGTAAGGGTGTAGAAAATCCACGTCTATACAGTCGCCCAACCTGAATAAGGTAGAAAGAAGCTTTTCACAAAAAAAAAAAATCTTCATTGTTTGGCTTCGGTCGGGAGTCCCCCAATGATTAGGTACTCTTTAATTGGCGACATCCATGAGTTTGGCTCATCAATTATTTCCATGATCCAATCCATTTCAGTCTGCTTTGTGCTTGGGCTGAAAAGGACTTCCACTAGGACTAACCCCATTAGTTGTGCATCTCCCATGCTTGCGTATTTTGCAAATGAATCAGCTTTGGTATTTTCTTCTCTAGGAATGTGAGATATGGCGTAATTCTCGAAAGCTTCCAATAGTTCCAAGGCTTTGGAGAGATAATCCGGCAAGTTACCCCTTTTGGCTTAGAATTCTCCCAGAATCTGGCATACTACAAGTTGAGAGTCACTGAAGATTTGTATAGTTTTTATTTGCAATTCTTTTGCTAGTTTTATTCCTGCGATAAGGGCTTCATACTCAGCTTCGTTGTTTGTTGGCGGAAACTCTAGCCTTAGTGCATAGCATAAAGATCTTCCTTCAGGGGTATCGAGAACTACCCCTACCCCAGAACAGTGATCGTTCGAGGCTCCATCAACAAATAGTTTCCACAGGATATCGGTTTCAATATCATTTTCCTTCTTTATCTCCCCTCGGTCGGTAAATTCTGCGATGAAGTCAGCAAGCGCTTGACCGTTGATCGCTTTTCGAGGGTGATACGTAATGTCGTATTGACTAAGCACTATATTCCATTTTAATAACCTCCCCGAGGCCTCTGGTCGGGATAGAATTTGCCTCAGAGGCAGGTCTATGAGAATGTAACACCCCACCTCCGTTAAGGTCACTCACAAAGGGAATGCCTCAACTTCGGTGGAGCGCGTTAGTAAACAGAATAGAAATTTACAAGACATATAAAGTAGTACTTGAAAAATTATAATTTTATTACAGTAGAAGCAGAAATAAGTTTGGTTACATCTTTCAAAATCACAATACCAGAATTTCAAGTACATAAATATCAGTCTTATACAAAAGCCTTCAGAGTATGGAAATTTAAAGCCATAATCCCCAACAGAGACTGCCACAAATAGGAAGAATCAAAGCCGAGCAGTACTTCGAATACTTCAAGCAGAGAGAAATCTAAATCAAGCTTCTACATTCCCAACCTGAGAACTGGGGGGGGGGGAACGGAAGAAAAGGGGCGAAACAAACTAGGTCAGACATAAGTCTGGTGAGTCCAGTGACTTTCAGCATATAAACAGATAATAGTATCATGGCATGTAAATAAAACTGGATGAGAGATAACCGTAACAGGAATAGCAGGTTAACAAAAGAAACGGAATGATATAGGCTAAGCTAAGCTTTTTACTTCTCTGCACTAATACTAGTATAACAGAATAACTAGAAAACAGAACGATCTCTTCAGAAACACAATGCTAGTAATGGGCCTTTACCACTCGAACAGAGACAGACGGTTACAGAAACAGAATGCTAGTAATGGGCCTTTATCACCCGAACAGAGATAGACGGTTACAGAAGCAGAATACAAATAATGGGCCTTTACCACCCAACTAATGGGCCTTTACCACCCCAACAGACAGAAGGTACGGAAACAGAATCGGAAATGGAATCAGAGACGGAAACAGAATAATCCCTACGGAAACAGAATGTCAGAATTAGGTGTACACTAGTAATGGGCCTTTACCACCCCAACAGACGGTACCACGCAGAAACAGACAGGTGTTACCACCCAACAGAAAGAGACGGTACCAACAGAAACAGACAGTACTAAGTGTACCCTAATTCCTACCCCAAGCGATCGGCTCCCTAATACATAAATACCCTGTGTCGGCTTCACAGTAGGGTGTATCACTCCCTAAAGTGGCAACCTATTGGCACAGACCTGTTTACAGATGTCACGGTGTCTTACATCCTCAGAGCAGACCGGATCCATGCACGCACATGACCTGGTTGGAACGCGCCATCAACACCCCTCACCATTATCAGACTGAACCGCTTATAATTAGTTCAGTAAGCATGCCTGGACCCTACCTACTATTGGGTCATAGTTTTGATACCAGAAAGGGTTACTGACTAATATGGGTCCACACAACAGATGGCACAAGTATTTCCCCTCCTAACCTTGTGTCTCCAGACTTACAGATTTCAGATTAACTTGTTTACAAGTTTCAGACATACAGAGTTCAAATTTACTATTTCACAGATCGAACAATCAAGTTAACAAGCTTTCAGACTAACGGATCATATGTACAGTTTTAACAAACTTTCAGATTGTCTAACTTTGTATTGGGCCTACAGATTCACAAAACGGGTTTGTTAAATTCATCAGTCCGGTTGGTTTAACCCTATCCACCCAACACGTTTTAGACATCATATTTATCTCAGATTTGCATTAATAAATATTAATGCATAGACCTCTCACATTAGGTCGGTAGCTTATGGCCGCCGGATATGCCGGGTGGTTCCGGGCAGACTTCTACCACAAGCCAGACCTAACCTTGTGTCTAAGCATATTTTAGTTATGCCTACGGCCTCTCACATTAGACTGACAGTTTGCAGTTGCTGGTTAAGCCGGTTGGTTCCAGGCAGGCTTCCACCGCAAACAGAGTCTAACCTCGTGTCATAGCCACTTTCTTCCGTTACAGAAAATAGACTAATTATACCCATTTAACAGATTTAACTTCTTTACAAGTTACGGCAGATTATCCAAAGTTCTATTAACATGTTTTGATCAATTTTAGATCAAGCCTATAGATTACATACCCAAATTACAATTATTCAGTTTTCAACAGATTAAGCAATTTAACAGATTAGGTAGTTCAGCATATTAGTAGATTGGGCAATTCAACCGATTTAGCAGATTAGGCAATTCAGCAGATTGGCAGAACAGATAACAGATTTAGCAGATAACAGGTTTAGTAGATTTAACATTTCTTAAAATTCTATTTACAAGTCTTGCCTAACCACAAATTAAGCCTAAACTTACATGCCCAAATCATGGTCATAATTCATAACATATGCCCCAAACTTTGTTAAACTTACACAGCACAGAATATTCTCTAAAAACCCCAAATTCACAACAATAACAATTATGCCCAAAACTTGATTTATATGCCAAATTTATACTTTGTCGTTCATACCAATTCTAGGCTCAATATGTTAAATTACATATTCCATATGTCAAATTAACCCAAATTGCATCCTAACAGTCATGCCATACTACATGTTCCAAACTAGTGCCTTTGATTTTCAGCATATGCCAAATATCCAAAATCCCCATTTAGGCATATTCCTAACTAATAATTATCCTAATTTAATATAGGTTTTTTACGCCTAAATAACATATCCTTCTTTTTCAAGTCATGAATCGTTGTATAAAAACATGCCCAAAAATCTAGATCTTTAAATTATAACATCTCAAAATCAGATCTTAATTTTTAAACATGCGTTATGTCCCCAAGTTTCAAGTCATATGTTAACATACAATGGTTCCTCTTCTTCCAAATTACAGAGTATGCCCAGATCTAGATCTAATTTACAACATATGTCCTTTTCTCAAACAGTCACAGATCAGTCATGTCCAATTATGCATTATTCATTATTTGTCCCCAAAATTTAGCGTTCATGCATTAATCTCTTATGAGATTTGGCGCAGGCTCATAGTAGCCTGACTATAGAACAGAAAGAAGAAAGAGAATAGTCACGGAAAAACAGATCTGACAGATAAGAATATGCATAACCTCATATTCAGATTTATAACCATGTCAAGATCATAATTAAAGTTCATATCTGAAAATAACTGTACTCACTATTGAAAAGGTAAATCTTGATTTCTGGGATCTGTATTCTGACACTGAATAGCGCTCCTTTGGCATAGACTATCGATTAGATTAGAAAATAGTTGTTCTCTTTTAACTCTATTCAGATTGGAAGAAGATACTAGTTTTGATTCTAGCAGAGTAGCGATGCCATTTTTATTTTTAATTAGAATAGAGGCCGAGTATAGGCAAAATGAAATTGTGTGGAGGGAAAGCTAGGTTTGGGGGTCTTTAAATAGCATAGGGGTCAAGAATCTGGTCAGAACGGGCGTCTAAATACAGAAAAATGCATCTGTCCACGGATCTGGAAATATGGGGAGAGGTCGACACTAAGGTCGACCCTAGTGTCGACCTGTTTACCCAGGTCGATCCTAGTGTCGACCTGGGTCCTGAGCGGGAATTTTCCCGCACAGCCCGGGTGTCTGTTTTGTATTTCGAAATCTGAATTTTGAATTTTGGGCTGGTTTTTATTGAAACTTCTGAAGGCCATATCTTGTTCATACAGAGTCCGATTTACGCGAACTTGGACTCTATTCCAAGAAGAATTTCGAGACGAACGCAATGGCGTAACCCATTTCCCTTAATTATTTTGCTACAATTTAATTATTCTCTAATTTGTTACTTTTATGTTCATAGAAAATTCGGGGTGTTACATTCTCCCCTCCTTAAAGGATTTTGTCCCCGAAATCTTCAAGTTAAGAAGACTGTGTCCTACCATCCAATCACCCATCTACTCAACCATCATCCACAAGCATCCATTGTCCTAAGAAAACTTCTAATGTTGTATGAATATATGCAAAAGTGTGTGTATATGTTTCTTATCTAATGCAAAGATTAGGCGGTCCACTTATTCAGTTGACCTCCTAAATACGAATTATGTCAGTGCCATGAGTCCAACATGTATGCAATTTTCCTATTTGATACATATCATTTCTATATGAGTGCACATCCGTTCATTCATATGCAACATCCACGTGCTGAGTCAACCATTTCGCATCCACAAAAATTTTAAAAATGCACACACATCCATATGCAGTATAAGATTGTTTTTGAGCTGATCTAGTGCCTAGTGTGTGTACATACATCCACGAGCAACCACTAGCAACCACTTGCATCCACTTGCAACCATCAAACATAACATGTCTCAAACACATGTTTACACCCATTAGTTTCTACCTAAAGGTCGAAGATTCGATCGATATGATACAACCGAGTGATAGAAGCAAGTACAATTAAAACAAAAGCTTTGTTCCCATTAGACATCGGTTTAAGAGAATAACCCCCTAAGTATCAACCCCTAAGATCGAAATCAACATCAGATTGACACTCAGAGAATCACCCCTGTCAAAACAAATGTCCAACAGGAAAACTACTTCACACTTTGAGTAAAAACCCCTATCCTTTTCAGAAATATTCAGATACTTACAGACTACTGGTACAGATCAGATTATCAAAAGATTCTTACAAAATTAAGCATGATAAAACCCCACCATATCCCATAAAAACTAGAATGCATGCGTCATAGTCAACTTAACGCCCAACATAGATACCCTCAAACCCCAACTTATCACAAACAGATGGGTCGTGACCCTCATGGGTTTGAGTTGTAAATAGAATTCTCGACAAAAAGGTACATATTTAATTCATATATGAGATTTTATGCGCCGTATCGGCAAGCCGCTTGGCTTTTTCCTTTTCTTTTGGATTGGTGAGGGCCATGGCAGGCTATTTGAAATATCCCGATGCTCACGGTAGAAAGGAGGTTATGGCGAATTTTTCTGGAAATTTAAGGAGTTAGAATATTTTTAAGAAGTTTGATAACTATAATCTATATATCAATATATATAGAAGTCGATAGGAAAACGAACATAAAAATAGAATAGTATAATCAAAAAGGAAGACTAGGAATAACATCTCGTAAGAATAGAGAGAGAAAGTGTATACGTGTTTAAAAGTGAATAAGTAGTTGTATGGTATTGATTATTCGAGTAAGTAGTCATATCTGTTTTGACGTTATAAATGTTATTCAGTAAAGGTCTGAGAGGTAGTTATACCCCAACTTGATTGATTTCATTATTAACAAATAAATAGTAAGATTTCAGGCTCGAATATCAATGTTGGATAAGAGTTAGTTGAATATAGTATTTGGGTTGTCGTAACGATGTTTTACACAACATCCGTTTTAACCCAAATAAGTGTAAATGTGGAAATAGAATAATAAATATTTCCTAAGTATAGAAATAAACGAGATCGGAAAAGAGATAAGTAACTGGAATATTTTCCAATTATAACTGGCATATATTTTCTAAGTTTAAGAAAATAAAGGAAGGCGATATTCGGGAATGTTTTCCAAATAGCGTAAAAGGCCAATATGGTTATTGAAAATATTTGGTTAACAAATATTGATAAGGAAATGGAGAAGAGATTTAATTAATGAAATGTTAATTAAAGTGCCCAGTGATTTGTTTGATATGTTGAATGAACACTTGTTTTCTTCAATAGTTAAATCATCGACTATCGAAACACTTGTTTTTATTCGATAGTTAAATCACAGACTATCGAAGATTTTGACCAACGTTGTCAATATGGAGAGACCGGTTGGATTATTATCCGAAGAACCACTCCGTATTGGCATAAGCGTTGCGAACCAAGTATGCTGAATATGTTGAAGATGGAGTAAAGTGCAAGGGCTATTGTATAAGTCCTAGGTAGAGATTGCCTAGGATGGATGTATGGAATAGTGCCTTCGGTTTCGTTCAGTCTAAGAACGAACATATATGGACGAGTGTCTGACAGAGTATTTCCAATGATCGCATGGGTTGGTCTGTATAAATATATATGGTTGCAATGGATTTATTCCCTTAGCATAATATCCAGAATATTTGTGCAGATTAATTAGTGATTAACGGATCTGATAATGTAGCATTCAAAGTGATCGTGTTATCAATGAATGGAAAGTAATCGTAGCCTTTGGCCTCAACAACCGGGAAATGACAAAAATCGAGCAGGCAGTATAGCTATGTGGGTAGCTTCCATTAGGGTTTATCATCACCTATCTAGGGATTCATTTAATTATTTATTCTATTCGATGTTGTCCCAGTAGGGAGACGGTTGCTGATCCCAACCGTTGGTAATATACATTCGATACACTCAAGCGAAATGAGTGGTCGGTCATGTGTGGCTGAGTTGCAAGATGTTCTTGTTGAACTCGGTGTATTCTCCTCTAGAGATACACCAGCGGAAGGTGGTTCCATACCTTGTCATAGTTGGAAATCAAATATCCAATAAGTGCCCGTGGTTTGTGATTGTATATTATATATGTGGAACGTGAGATGCAAACGTTCCACTAGATTGTTATTTACTTGATTTAGACATTATTATAATATCAAAAGAGTTTTGATATAAAGATTACCGTTTCTTTCAAAGAGAATTTGAAAGTTAAGTCAAGTGTTTGGATTCTCATAAGGGAAAAACTCGTTCCATGTTATACGGCGTGGTCTTATGAGATATCATTTAGTTTCTGAAACTGTTTTAAACTGTTTACTCATACTAGTCCCATGACTGACCCAGAGTTTATTTTATTTTGTTCTACCTAAACTCTTGGGTGCCTAAATTTGTACGAGCAGTCAAGTAGTTCAGGATTTTGCAGATCTATCTAAAGGAGCTTGGAGCAGGAGGCTTCAGCGTTAGTTATATAGAGTTTTGTTCCGCTGTTTTATAAGTGTTGTACTCTGATAAGTGTATGTTATACAGTTGAAATTTTGTATTTCAAAAGTTACGATATATTATATTTTGTTCAGCTGCGATGTGAGATTCTGTGTTGTTATTCCTATTCTTCTTCTACCTTTTTCTTCTAAAAAAATGATTCGTATTTTCATGATATATGGGTTGGATGTATGATGTATGTAGTCAACTCTGATATTGCGGATTTGCGGGCCATTGCACTTGTTATCAGAGCTTAGGTTGAGCGAATACCTAGGCTTGTTGGAATGTGCTCATTAGAGATAGGGTCAGTAGCACCCTAGAATGAGTTGAGTATATATATATACGAGGGAGCGTATTTGTTATTTGATATAAATAACTGTTTTATATTGTGTTGACTAGTCTGTTGAGTGAATTATGAATTCTGATCGAATCGTGGGACACCACGATGTCGATAGGAGTTTATAAACACTTGAACAGAAGATTGGACATGATATTGTTTTAAATGGTTGAGTTGATTGTTAGAATTATAATCGAATGAGATTATAAAACCGAAATAGTTATATATATAAACCAAAACAGAATTTGTATGAATGAAATATACAAAATGTGATGAATTGAAATTGAATTCAAAACAGAATTTGGAATTTTAAATCCTGGGAAGTTGGAAATTATTTTCTGAAGTATATTAAAGTAATATAGCATTACTTTGAAAGGATTTAAATAAAAATCATTTTAGATGGATTTTGAAAGTGGTAAAGCACTGAACTCACTTCAGTGTCTGGAAAATAATTCTGATGATGACTGCAACATCATCAGTGTTCATTTTCGAGTTTCTAAGTGACGAATTGCTACCTTAGAAAAGTTTTTGATGGAAATTTGTTTGAAGAAAAACAAATTGATTTGAAAATTCACATGTTTTGAATTTGAGATAGAAATAAATGTGTATTTATGGGATTTCAAAAGGATTTGAAATGAAAACCCGGGAATTTGAATTCTGGAACTAAAATTTAACTTAAGCATGTTAAATGGATCGAAGTGAATAAATTAATTAAAATCAATTTGAATGAAAATTGAATGGATTATGAATTGGATGTGAAGGTATCGAATCATTCAGATTAAAGGGATGTAAGCTTATACGATGTGGAATATGAATAAGAACAAAAGTTTTGTAGGAATCAAACTTTGTTGAAATATAAAATATTGAGTATCAACATAAGTAAGAATTTGGAAAGGTTAATAGGTTTGTAGTACTTTTCTACCTTAGTAATTTCGGGGAAGAAATTCTTTTAAGGGAGAAAGATTGTAATGACCCCGGATTTCGGTCCACTAATTTTAAATATTTAATTTGGATTTAAATATTTAGTTGATAATATAAGTGAATTTTTATATTAAGTTATTAATTTAATAATCAATTTCGATTTAATATCAAATATATTAAACCATTGTAATACGAAAAATAATTCAGTTCGAGATTTACAACTGAATTAAATACAGTTTAGACTTCTGTTTGAATTCGAATAATAATATTAATTTATTTTCGCAGAATAAATTGTGTTGAATTTAATTTATATCAATTTAAAATAATATCTTCACCATATGATCGAATTGGACTTCGTGACCTATACCAGTGTGTTCGGAATATTGTTATAACCTTAGGAGCGACCCTTGTTGCGTTCAAAAAGGAGTTAGGAAACTATGGATAATTTTAATATATACACCCATATTTATAACCATTAAAAATCATAAGGTAGAAAATTGAACACATATTCCTTTCCCCACCACCAAATAGAAGCGTTGTGTCCCCTTTCCTTACCACCAGTAAATGAATGAAGGAAGATAATGCTACATTAGGTTCCCTTTCCCCTTCTATATAACATATTCCCTTCCTCTGATTTCATTTGCCAAATTATAGGCTTTAGGAAAGGTTGATCCTTCTGTAACCAACGAACAATGAATTCCTCAAATTTAGAAATCGAAAACCGCGAGCTTCTGAAACAAAATCCGGTCTTTATCATTTCCTTCCAAAATCGTTTAAAAATCAAAGCTCCTCTCGAATAACACGATGGTGCGAAAACGCTTTAGGTGGGTGGCTTGATTTCAAACCAGGGGGTTACAGATGTAGTTCGCGAGGATACTGGAGGTGCAGAAATCAAAGTTGTGATGCTAGGGGCAACGATAGAGAGCATGACCTAGGGGATCGAAAGATGGAGGTTAGGGGTCAGTTCGTTGGTCGCTAATGAGGGTTCCGATCATCGAGGTATGGCGCAACCCTCAAGAGGAGGAAGATGCGAGGGGTTAACCTGGTAACGCAATGGTAAAAGGGGTTCATCGATGAAAGTATTTTGTGTCTACTCCCTAAAGCAGGCCCTATTTTTCCAATTCGATAAAGCAGAAAAAGGGTTAGTACTTGTCAGATGTTGGCAGTAAAGAAAGGGGCATCATGATTTAAATGGTGATGTTTAATGGATTCTTGGCTTTATTTTCAGACGGAGGAAAAGAATTTAAAAGGAAGGGTTTAAACATATTAAGGTAAACTAAATTAGTTTAGTTAATGTTTTTTTCTTTTTTTTCTAAATTAAGTTAGTTCAATTTATATCTAAGATCATAATTTTCTTTATAAGTCATATTGACCAAGAAATATCATACTAGGCGTATACGAGATTTTTTTCAAACAAAGTCGGTAGAGAAATTCTTAGCCGAGGATTTCATAATCAGGAATCAAAATTGGAATCAGAATAGATCGAATAAAAATCACGATGAGTAAATCTCACTCACCTTAATTAGAATTATTTTTATGTCGTTAAAAATAATTGTTGTTGGTTATTTGGATTTTTCTGGTTGCTTTAAATATATTAGTTATTTAGGGTTGACTATTATATATATATATATATATATATATATATTGGGTTGATGGTTGGATTGATTCCTGCAGTCTCATTAGCAGATGCTCGCAGTTTCATAGCGGATGGTTTCCCAATGCGCCCCACAAATATATATTAGTGGATGACCTTCTATACCGCGATATCCTGCCTCGAAGCAGGATGGGTATTACTATGTTGACAAACGTCTGTGGATGCAGGAAAACAGGTTGGAGGAATCCGACTGGATTCCTCAAAAATATATTATCTGTTTGTTTATTTGTTTGCATATATACTGTCATATATGATGTGTTAGAAAACCTGAAATAAATAATTGGTTGTTTGGTGTATAAATATCACTGGGCCTAAGTGTTAATTTATAAAAATTCCCTGAAAGGGGTATTTGAGATTTAAAAGGAAAGTTCTATTTTTTTCTAAAATAGAATTTGAATTGAATAAAAATAGTAACTTGTTTTAAAAGAATAAAAAACAAGTAGTTCTTTTATAAACGAAGTTTATAAATGAAGTGAAAAGAATTATCATTGGAAAATTCAGAAATAAAATTACAAGTGTGAAATTGAAAAGGGAAATCTATTTTCCAAAAGTAGAAATATCGATTTCAAAAGTAATTGAAATCAAGACTTGGTTAAGAATGAATAAAGAAAATTCAAATATAGAATTTGAATAAAGAAAATTCAAATATAGAATTTGAATAAAGAAAATTCAAATAGAAATTGAATATAGAAATTAAAATGGAGTTTGAATATAGAAATTCAAACGGGATTTGAATATAGAAATTGAATATAGAAATTCATAGAGAATTTAAATATAGAATTTGAATATAGAATTTCAAAGAGAATTCAAATATAGAATTTGAATATAGAAATTCAAATAGATGTTGAATATAGAAAATTTAAAGGAAATTCAAATATAGAATTTGAATATAGGAATGTAAATTGAATTTGAATATAGGATTCAAATAGAGTTACAATTGAATTTGAATATAGGATTCAAATTGAGTTAAAATTGAATTTGAATATAGGATTCAAATAGAATTGAAAATAGATTTGGACATAGAAATTCAAATGGAGTTTGAAAATAGATTTTAATATAGAAATTCAAATGAAGTTTGAAAATAGATTTGAATATAGAAATTCAAATGGAGATTGAAAATGGAATTTAAATATAGGAAATTCAATTGGTATTGAAATGGAATTTGAATATAGAAGATTGAAGTATAAATAAATTTATTTCTGAGTTAGTGAAAATCGACAAATTTTAGAAGATCGGAAATATTATGTTGAATTGGAAAAATGGATTTGATATATATTAAAAATATATCAGAATGGAGTTGAATTTATTTTAAACGAGGTTTAAAAGTTTATATTTATAAATATAATTAAAACGAACTCGCCGCAGCGCGGCAGTCCGTAAATTGGCGATTAGAACTTCAATTGAGTATATAGAAGTCAAATTAAGTCGGCATTCTTTGAAACAAGAACCGTCAGGACCAGTTAGAGAATAGTTGTCTAATAGAAGAGAAAAATCTAGATTTCGTCGAACAGATTTTGAGATATGTCCAAATCAAATTTCTAAAAGTGCAGCGCCAGAACCCTTATAAAACCATAAGGGTTTATTTAAATAAATATAAGGATATTAAACAAATGAAATCCGAGTTTCCATTTGAAAAATACAGATTTGAGTTGGGAAATAAATACGAGCTCAAGCTGTGTAAATGAAATGATTTTTGGGACAAAAATCATATTTTGAATTTTTGAATAGAGTTAACTAATTGAAGAATAATCAGTTAATGGGATTTTGAATCGAACTTGACTATGGATATGAGAATCGGGTTAGTAAATTTATATTCGAAATCGAATATGAAACTTAGGTCGAGAATGGAATTTGATTAGTGTATACACAAGTTAACATATATTTGAACAAGTTATATTCAAATAAAAAGGGTGAAATAGGCAAAACCGTTAATTAGCAACTAGTTAATGGAAATTTTGAATTGAAGTTAAACCTTGAAAGGTGAATTGGATGTGTGGATTTCATATTCAAAATCGAATATGAAACTTAAATTAAAAATCGAATCCAAAGAATTTATAAGCGAGTTAGAATTTTATTTGAACATGTTATGTTCACATATAAAAGTAAAACAGGAAAAGGAGTAAACTAGCAAGTTAATTAACGAATTGAGTAAAACGATTGGATTAAGTTGGAAATAAATTCGACAGGTATAGATATACAGGAGACAGGTATGGATAGGGTATGAAGGTATATAAATAGAATGCTCGACAAAAAGTACGTATTTAATTCATATATGAGATTTTATGCGCCGTATCGGCAAGCCGCTTGGCTTTTTCTTTTTCTTTTGGATTGGTGAGGGCCATGGGAGGCTATTTGAAATATCCTGATGCTCCCGGTACAAGGGAGGTTATGGCGAATTTTTCCGGAAATTTAAGGAGTTAGAATATTTTTAAGAAGTTTGATAACTAGAATCAATATATCAATATATATAGAAGTTGACAAGAAAACGAACTTAAAAATAGAATAGTATAATAAAAAAGGAAGACTAGGAATAAAAATCTCGTAAGAATAGAAAGAGAAAGTGTATACGTGTTTAAAAGTGAATAAGTAGTTGTATGGTATTGATTATTCGAGTAAGTAGTCATATCTGTTTTGACGTTATAAATGTTATTCAGTCAAGGTCTGAGAGGTAGTTATACTCCAACTTGATTGATTTCATTATTAACAAATAAATAGTAAGATTTCAGGCTCGAAGATCAATGTTGGACAAGAGTTAGTTGAATATAGTATTTGGGTTGTCGTAACGATGTTTTACACAACATCCGTTTTAACCCAAATAAGTGTAAACTTGGAAATAGAATAATAAATATTTCCTAAGTTCAAAAATAAACGAGATCAGAAAAGAGATAAGTAATTGGAATATTTTCCAATTCTAACTAGCATATATTTTCTAAGTTTAAGAAAATAAAGGAAGGTGATATTCGGGAATGTTTTCCAAATAGCGTAAAAGGTCAATATGGTTATTGAAAATATTTGGTTAACAAATATTGATAAGGAAATGGAGAAGAGATTTAATTAATGAAATATTAATTAAAGAGCCCAGTGATTTGTTTGATATGTTGAATGAACACTTGTTTTCTTCGACAGTTAAATCATCGACTATCGAAACACTTGTTTTTATTCGATAGTTAAATCACAGACTATCGAAGATTTTGACCATCGTTGTCAATATTGAGAGACGGTTGGATTATTATCCGAAGAACCACTCCGTATTGGCATAAGCGTTGCGAACCGAGTATGATGAATATATTGAAGACGGAGTAAAGTGCAAGGGCTATTGTATAAGTCCTAGGTAGAGATTGCCTAGGATGAATGCACGGAATAGCGCCTTCGGTTTCGTTCAGTCCCAGAACGAACGTATATGGGCGAGTGTCTGACAGAGTATTTCCAATGATCGCATTGGTTGGTCTGTATAAATATATGTGGTTGCAACGGATTTATTCCCTTAGCCTAATATCCAGAATATTTGTGCATATTAATTAGTGATTAACGGATCTGATAATGTGGCATTCAAAGTGATCGTGTTATCAATGAATGGAAAGTAATCGTAGCCTCTGGCCTCAACAACCGGAAAATGAAAAAAATCGGGCAGGCGGCATGGCTACGTGGGTAGCTTCCATTAGGGTGTATCATCACCTATCTAGAGATTCGTTTAATTCCTTATTCTATTCGATGTTGTCCCATTCGGGAAACGGTTGCTGGTCCCAACCGTCGGTGATATACATTCGATACACTCAAACGAAATGAGTGATCGGTCATGTGTGGCTGAGTTACAAGATGTTCTTGTTGAACTTGGTGTATTCTCCTCTAGAGATACACCAGCGGAAGGTGGTTCCATACCTTGTCATAGTTGGAAATCAAATATCCAATAAGTGCTCGCGGTTTGTGATTGTATATTATATATGTGGAACGTGAGATGCAAACGTTCCACTAGGTTGTTATTTACTTGATTTAGACATTATTATAATATCAAAAGAGTTGTAATATAAAGATTACCATTTCTTTCAAAGAGAATTTGAAAGTTAAGTCAAGTGTTTGGATTCTCATAAGGGAAAAACCTGTTCCGTGTCATACGGCGTGGTCTTATGAGTTATCATTTAGTTTCTGAAACTGTTTTAAACTGTTTACTCATACCAGTCCCATGACTGACCTGGAGTTTATTTTGTTTTGTTCTACCTAAACTCTTGGGTGCCTAAATTTGTACGGGCAGTCAAGTAGTTCAGGATTTTATAGATCTATCTAAAGGAGCTTGGAGCAGGAGGCTTCAGCGTTAGTTATATAGAGTTTTATTCCGCTGTGTTGTAAGTGTTGTACTCTGATAAGTGTATGTTATACAGTTGAAATTTTGTATTTCAAAAGTTATGATATATTATATTTTGTTCTGCTTCGATGTGAGATTCTATGTTGTTATTTTTGTTCTTTTTCTACCTTTTTCTTCGAAAAAAATGATTCGTATTTTCGTGATATTTGGGTTGGATATATGATGTACGTAGTCAACTCTGATATTGCTGATTTGCGGGCCATTACATGAGTCTACAGTGGGATCAGAAACAAGACTAGTATTAAAGTGTTGAGTATCAATTACAGAATAAAAATGCCAGAATCAGAAAGAGTTTTAACTCAACAATCAGATAAGGAAATTAAACCATCTACAGAAATTTTCTCCTATTTCTATCCTATCCACCAGCCTCGAGGGTATTCTCCTGCCCTTCAGAAGTAGGCCCTGCCCTCTGCCCTTGTCCTCGTTTCTTTGGGCAGTCCCTAGTGTAGTGCCCCCATTTCTCCACAGTTGAAGCAAGTGTCCTTCCTCTTCCTGCATCCTTGTTCAGATGGGTCAAGCTTCCACAAGTAAAGCTCTTCTTCTCCTTCTTATCTTCAGACTTCTCATCCTTCTTTTTGTGTTTCCTTTTTGGGCCCCGTCTTCTTGTTCTGTAGTCCTTCAAGCTTTTCTTCTTTCTTCTCACTTTTGGTTTCCTCTTCATGCATCAATGTCATGTCAACTAATTTCTCGAAGGTAGCCCCCATAGGAATGTGGACATTACCAGTCCGTGTAGTGGCTCGTTCAAACCTTTAGCAAACCTTAGCGCCTTCTTATGCGGTGTATTTACCAAATCTAAGATGAATCTCTCCAACTAATTAAACTTGTTGACGTACTCTCTCACTGATAAATTCCCCTGCTTCAATGCCAAGAACCTTTCTACATATAGACTCTCTTCCGCTCTTGAGAGAAATTTCATCTCGAACCTATGCCTGAAATCCATCCATCTCTCTACCGGACGCTCTCCATTTGTGACCTCCCACCAAAAAGAAGCTTCGCCCTTAAGCAACCATACCGCCAACAGTATCTTCTGCCTATCGTTCACCTCGAAGATAATGAACAAATCCTCAGTTTCTATGAGCCAGTTCCTTGCCTCCACGAAGGATTCAGTTCCATTAAAGCTCTTACCACCCATGGCTCGAAAGTCTCTACATATCTTCGGGAAAGTATTCATGCGCAGAGAAGGAGGAGGAGGAGGAAACACTGCAGCTGGGGGAGGAGGGACGTCTGCTGGGCCTGTATCATTAGCCCTAGCTTCTAGGTACCTCCTAAACCAGCCAGGTATCGGTACGCCCTCCGGAAGGTTAAGATCCCCAGACTTGCTGAAACGAAAGCAAAGGAAAGATTCAAAACAAAGGATAGAAAGATAGGCATATGGCTTTGGGGATTATGTTTTCAAAATAAACTCTACTTTTGAAAATACTTCCTTTTTAAACCTTTTTGAAAATAGTTTTCAAAAAACTTTTTATCAAAGCTGATAACCTTCAGCTCTGATACCAAGTGTAACACCCCACCTCCGTTAAGGTCACTCACAAAGGGAATGCCTTAACTTCGGTGGAGCATTTTAGTAAACAAAACATAAATTTACAAGACAGATAAAGTAGTACCTGAAAAATTATAATTTTATTACAGCAGAAGCAGAAATAAGTTTGGTTACATCTTTCAAAATCACAATATCGGAATTTCAAGTACATAAATATCAGTCTTATACAAAAGCCTTCAGAGTATGGAAATTTAAAGCCATAATCCCCAACAGAGACTGCCACAAATAGGAAGAATCAAAGACGAGCAGTACTTCGAATACTTCAAGTAGAGAGAAATCTAAATCAAGCTTCTACGTTCCCAACCTATGTACCCAGGGGGGAAACGGAAGAAAAGGGGCGAAACCAACTAGGTCAGACATAAGTCTGGAGAGTCCAGTGACTTTCAACATATAAACAGATAATAGTATCATGACATGTAAATAAAACTGGATGAGAGATAACCGTAACAGGAGTAACAGGTTAACAGAAGAAACGGAATGATATAGGCTAAGCTAAGCTCTTTACTTCTTTGCAGTAATACTAGTATAAAAGAATAACCCGAAAACAGAATGATCTCTCCAGAAACACGATGCTAGTAATGGGCCCTTACCACTTGAACAGAGGCAGACGGTTACAGAAACAGAATGCTAGTAATGGGCCTTTACCACCCGAACAGAGACAGACAGTTACAGAAGCAGAATACTAATAATGGGCCTTTACCACCCAACTACCACCCCAACAGACAGAAGGTACGGAAACAGAATCGGAAATGGAATCAGAGACGGAAACAGAATAATCCCTACGGAAACATAATGTCAGAATTAGGTATACACTAGTAATGGGCCTTTACCACCCCAACAGACGGTACCATGCAGAAACAGACAGGTGTTACCACCCAACAGAAACAGACGGTACCAACAGAAACAGACAGAACTAAGTGTACCCTAAGTCCTACCCCAAGCGATCGGCTCCCTAATACATAAATACCCTATGTCGGCTCCACAATAGGGTGTATCACTCCCTAAAGTGGCAACCTATTGGCACAGACCTATTTACAGATGTCACAGTGTCTTACATCCTCAGAGCAGACCGAATCCATGCACACACATGACCCGGTTGGAACGCGCCATCAACACCCCTCGCCATTATCAGAATGAACCGCTTATAATTAGTTCAGTAAGCATGCCCGGACCCTACCTACTGTTGGGTCATAGTTTGGATACCAGAACGGGTTACTGACTAATATGGGTCCACACAACAGATGACACAAGTATTTCCCCTCCTAACGTTGGGTCCCCAGACTAACAGATTTCAGATTAACTTGTTTACAAGTTTCAGACATACAGAGTTCAGATTTACTATTTCACATATCAAACAATCAAGTTAACAAGCTTTCAGACTAATGGATCAGATGTACAGTTTTAACATACTTTCAGATTGTCTAACTTTGTATTGGCCTACAGATTCACGAAACGGATTTGTTAAATTCTCCAGTCCAGTTGGTTTAACCCTATCCGCCCAACACGTTTTAGACATCATATTTATCTCAGATTTTCATTAATTAAATATTAATGCACAGACCTCTCACATTAGGTCGGTAGCTTGTGGCCGTTGGATATGCTGGGCGGTTCCGGTAGACTTCTGCCACAAGCCAGACCTAACCTCGTGTCTAAGCATATTTTAGTTATGCCTATGACCTCTCACATTAGACTGCCAGTTTGCGGTTGCTGGTTAAGCCGGTTGGTTCCGGGTAGGCTTCCACCACAAACGGAGTCTAACCTCGTGTCATAGCCACTTTCTTCCATTACAGAAAATAGACTAATTATACCCATTTAACAAATTTAATTTCTTTACAAGTTACGGCAGATTATCCAAAGTTCTATTAACATGTTTTGCTCAATTTTAGATCGAGTCTATAGATTACATACCTAAATTACAATTATTCAGTTTTCAGCAGATTAAGCAATTCAACAGATTAGGTAATTCAGCAGATTAGCAGATTAGGCAATTCTATCGGTTTAGCCGATTAGGCAATTCAGCAGATTGGTAGAATAGATAAAAGATTTAGCAGATAACATGTTTAGCAGATTTAACATTTCTTAAAATTCTATTTACATGTCTTACCTAACCACAAATTAAGCCTAAACTTACATGCCCAAATCATGGTCATAATTCATGACATAACATATGCCCCAAACTTTGTTAAACTTACACAATACAGAATATTCTCTAAAAAACCCAAATTCGCAACAATAACAATTATGCCCAAAATTTGTTTTATATGCCAAATTCATACTTTGTCGTTCATACCAATTCTAGGCTCAATATGTTAATTACATATTCCATATGTCAAATTAACCCAAATTGCATCCTAACAGTCATGCCATACTACATGTTCCAAACTAGTGCCTTTGATTTTCAGCGTATGCCAAATATCCATATTCCCCATTTAGGCATATTCCCAACTAATAGTTATCCTAATTTAACATAGGTCTTTTACGCCTAAATCACATATCCTTCTTTTTCAAGTCATGAACGTTGTATAAAAATATGCCCAAAAATCTAGATCTTTAAATTATAACATCTCAAAATCAGATCTTAATTTTTAAACATGCATTATGTCCCCAAGTTTCAAGTCATATGTTAACATACAATGGTTCCTCTTCTTCTAAATCACAGAGTATGCCCAGATCTAGATCTAATTTACAACATATGTCCTTTTCTCAAACCAGTCACAGACCAGTCATGTCCAATTATGCATTATTCATTATTTGTCCCCAAAGTTTAGCATTCGTGCGTTAATCTCTTATAAGGTTTGGCGCAAGCTCGTAGTAGCCTGGCTATAGAACAGAAAGAAGAAAGAGAATAGTCACAGAAAAACAGATCTGACAGATAAGAATATGCATAACCTCAGATTCAGATTTATAACCACGTCAAGATCATAATTAAAGTTCATATCTGAAAATAACTGTACTCACTATTGAAAAGGTAAATCTTGATTTCTGGAATCTGTATTCTGACACTGAATAGCGCTCCTTTGGCGTAAACTATCGATTAGATTAGAAAATAGTTGTTTTCTTTTAACTCTATTCAGATTGGAAGAAGATCCTAGTTTTGATTCCAACAGAGTAGCGACACCATTTTTATTTTTAATTAGAATAGAGGCAGAGTATAGGCAGAATGAAATTGTGTGGAGATAAAGCTAGGTTTTGGGGTGTTTAAATAGCATAGGGGTCACGAATCTGGTCAGAACGGGCGTCTAAATACAGAAAAATGCATCTGTCCACGGATCTGGAAATATGGGGGGAAGTCTACACTAAGGTCGACCCTAATGTCGACTTGTTTACCCAGGACGACCCTAGTGTCGACCTAGGTCCTGGGCGGGAATTTTCCCGCCCAGCCCTGGTGTCTGTTTTGAATTTCGAAATCTGAATTTTGAATTTCGGGCTGGTTTTTATTGAAACTTCTGAAGGCCATATCTTCTTCATACGGAGTCCGATTTACGCAAACTTGGACTCTATTCCAAGCAGAATTTCGAGATGAATGCAATGGCGTAAACCATTTCCCTTAATTATTTTGCTACAATTTAATTATTCTTTGATTTGTTACTCTTATGTTCACAGAAAATTCGGGGTGTTACATTCTCCCCTCCTTAAAGGATTTTTTCCCCGAAATCTTCAAATTAAGAAGAATGTGTCCTACCATCCAATCACCCATCTACTCAACCATCATCCACAAGCATCCATTGTCCTTAGAAAACTTCTAATGTTGTATGAACATATGCAAAAGTGTGCGTATATGTTCCTTATCTAATGCAAAGATTAGGCGGTCTACTGATTCAGTTGACCTCCTTAATGCAAATTATGTCAGTGCCATGAGTCCAACATGTATGCAATTTTCCTATTTGATACGTATCATTTCTATATGAGTGCACATCTGTTCATTCATATGCAACATCCACGTGCTAAGTCGACCATTTTGCATCCATAAAAATTTTAAAAATGCACACATATCCATAAGTAGTATGAGAGTGTTTTTAAGCCGATCTAGTGCCTAGTGTGTGTACATGCATCCACGAGCAACCACTAGCAACCACTTGCATCCACTTGCAACCATCAAACATAACATGTCTCAAACACATGTTTACACCCATTAATTTCTACCTAAAGGTCGAAGATTCGATCAATATGATACAGCCAAGTGATAGAAGCAAGTACAATTAAAACAAAAGCTTTGTTCCCATTAGACATCGGTTTAAGAGAATAACCCTCTAAGTATCAACCATGAAGACCGAAATCAACATTAGATTGACACTCAGAGAATCACCCCCATTAAACAAATGTCCAACTTGAAATCTACTTCACACTTTGAGTAAAAAACCCTATCCTTTTCAGAAATATTCAGATACTTACAGACTACTGGTACAGATCAGATTATCAAATGATTCTTAGGAGACTAAGCATGATAAAACACCACCATATCCCAAAAAAACCAGAATGTATGCGTCATAGTCAACTTAACACCCAACACAGATACCCTCAAGCCCCAACTTATCACAAACATATGGGTCGTAACCCTCATGGGTTTGAGTCTACAGCGGGATCAAAAACAAGACTAGTATTAAAGTGCAGAGTATCAATTACAGAATAAAAATGCCAGAATCAGAAAGAGTTTTAACTCAACAATCAGATAAGGAAATTAGACCATCTACAGAAATATTCTCCTATTTCTATCCTATCCACCAGCCTCGAGGGTATTCGCCTGCCCTCCAGAAGTAGGTCATGCCCTCTGCCCTTATCCTCATTCCTTTGGGCAGTCCCTAGTGTAGTGCCCCATTTCTCCACAGTTGAAACAAGTGCCCTTCCTCTTCCTGCAATCCTTGTTCATATGGGTCAAGCTTCCACAAGTAAAGCACCTCTTCTCCTTCTTATCTTCAGACTTCTCATCCTTCTTTTGTGTTTCCTTTTTGGGCCCCGTCTCCTTGTTCTGTAGTCCTTCAAGCTTTTCTTCTTTCTTCTCACTTTTGGTTTCCTCTTCATGCATCAATGCCATGTCAACTAATTTCTCGAAGGTAGCCCCCATAGGAATGTGGGACATTGCCAATCCGTGTAGCGGCTCATTCAAACCTTTAGCAAACCTTAGTGCCTTCTTATGCGGTGTATTTACCAAATCTAAGCTGAATCTCGCCAACTGATTAAACTTGTTGACGTACTCTCTCACTGATAAATTCCCCTGCTTCAATGCCAAGAACCTTTTTACGTATAGACTCTCTTCCGCTCGTGAGCAAAATTTCATCTCGAACCTATGCCTTAAATTCATCTATCTCTCTACCGGACGCTCTCCATTTGTGACCTCCCACCAAAAAGAAGCTTCGTCCTTAAGCAACCATACCGCCAACTGTATGTTCTGCCTATCGTCCACCTCGAAGATATGCCGCACATGTCGGAATGGTTCCATGCGAACACATCTAAATTAGCTCTTAGAAAGACAATCAATTGATTTTTTAACTCAGGGCTTAACCGAGATCCTATGTTCAACACACGGTTTGAGTCCTTTGGAATTGCAGCTATAGGAGTTGTGTCCTCGGCTGACGTCTCCCTTTCGTCCTCTGCACTAGCTTCCCTAGGATTGATCTCCTTTTACATTCCACTATGTTCGCTAGTGCATGGACCCTTCTTTAATTGCTATAAAGGGGGTTTTTGGATGCGGAAAGAACCTCTACATCCATTCCCGAATCTTTTTTCTTAGCCTCTCTCAGCTCTGTTACATAGTAGTCTCTTGCAGCGATTTGGTCGCCCTTAATTACACCAATTCCCCTTTCAGTTGGAAACTTCATTGTCAAGAACCATTGAGTTAACGCAACCTTAAAACCCGAAAGAGTCGATCTCCCAAGGAATGCATTGTAAGACAAAAAATCGTTTATCAGGACAAAAGTTTGTACCATAGAAACCCTACGTTCCTCATTCGCTAATTCCATGGGAAAATCTATCATTCCGATGGGTTGCATGGGTTGACCTGTAAAACCGTGGATCTTATTTGGGTATGCGCGCACTTTCGCCATAGGGAGATTCATCTTTTGGAAAGTGTTTATAAAATTACATTAACAGATGCCCCCCGTGTCAACTAACACCCTTTTTACAACTGCAAGACCGAGACCAATTGTGATCACCATGGCATCAATAGTTGGTGTAATTAAGACTTCCGCATCTTTATCATTGATATCACATCCTCGGTCAAGGTTTTGAGCATTTTCATCGGGAGCTCGTTGTTCAAGACTATGCGTCCTTCCTCTTTCGAGGCATCCTTCAATTCGTTAGCATATCTTTCCATATCTGCCCAACTGTTCCCAGCCGGGTGGGGTCCCCCGAACATCATATTGATTACTGGCCTTGAATCGACTGGTATTTAGGCTTCCTCACTCGAGTTGGGTTGGCTAACCGCATTATTTTGTCCTTGAGCAACTAGAGTACTTTGGGGATTTTTCACATACTGCTGGAGTTGGTTCTTCCTGATGAGTTCTTCAATTAAACTCTTCAGGTGTCGACATTCGTTGGTATTGTGTCCTGGCTGGTTATGAAACTGGCAATATTTGCCAGAATTTGCCTGTTGCTCAGTTATCTTATGCGGCTTCATCTAAGGAAAGATACCTGAATCCTTTGTCGGCGGAGTAAATTCTTTTTGGGGTTTCATTTAGGAGGGTTAGTTCGGATAGTTTATATAGCCACGTCCTTTTATAAGCTTTGCTATCCCTCTCATCACTTCCCCTCTTTGGTCCCATGACATTCTTCTGCTCAACCCTGGACTCATTGCTTTTCCCTTCTCTGGCGGCATTGCTTTCCATAGTCTTCTGGACACTTGGATCTTCATCCTCCACACTCATGTATTCCTCAGCTTTCTTATAAAATTTCTTCAAAAATTTTTGTTTCTTCATCTTGAGCCACTTTCCAAATTCTGACTTCTTATAGATAGTTCCTTTCAGGGCTTCCAATAGGTACCAAGGCTCTGGTTCTATGACCTCCGCTGCTGCAGCATGGAAGCGTGTAAGGAAAGCTCTGATGGTTTCCCATGCTATTGTTCCATTTTGCATAGTGACATCACATCCCTTGCCTTGATGGTTTGTAGTCAGAATTGATCTTGAAATCTTCTTGCCAAATCGGCAAATTGGTCAATACATTTTGGAGGAAGTCTGGTGAACCATAGTGAGGCCACACCTTCTAGGCACACGGGAAAGTATAAGCACTTGATTTCGTCAGTGGCCCTAGCTCCATTCATGTGCTAGTCGTATTTGAGTAGAAAAATGGTTGGATCTCCTACTCCGCTATAAGGTGCTATTGTTGAGGGTATGAATTTCTTCGGGAATTTTGCTTGACGGATTTCCTCTCTGAACGGATTTTTGCTGAGGGAAAACTCCCATTCTTTCTCTTTATCTCCTCGGGTTGCTTTCTCCTTCATTATTCGCTGAATCATATCTGTGATGCGCCTCTCATCACCTGTTTGTTCATCAGGATCAGCATTGATGTTCTTATCAGTGCGGCCACGGTTTGAGCTTTGGCGCCTTGCATCTTTTTTGGGGGATGTTATGTTGGTGGAACTTGCGACAACCCGAGTCACACATTTTTCTTTGCACTGTGGAGATCTGGCCTTAGAGTCCTCAACACCGGCCTCACTCCTGTCTCCCACTAGGTTGTGAGGTCGACTAGGGTCTTAAGCTAGTGAGTTCTCTTTTTCACCAGCATTATTTACAATATTCGATGGTAGCAAATTGGCTTGAGCATTAGTCAGGACATCAAACCTTTCCATTATCATCTTCGTCATATTGTCCATTTTTTCGTTCAGGCCAGTTACAACCACGTTCAACTCATCTTGTGTTACAAACGGCCTAGGTGTTTCTCCAGTACCTTGATTCAGAGTTTGTGGTATGATTTCGTCAATATTACTATCCTCATTTATCATAGTAACTTTCGTAGATTTGTCGCTTTTCTTTGATCCGGCCATGGTTTCAAGGGAGAAAGCGATTTTGGGATTTTTTTTAGGTTGTTTAATTTTGAAGTAAGGAATTATGAACACGGCCCCACAGTGGGCGCCAAAATGTTTACACCAAAATTGGTCTAAACACCCAAGGTACTAAAGCTGTACTTCGCCAATGTGGTAAAGGAGATAAATGGAGTTGTGCTTAACAATAATTGAAAATGAAAATGCGTGTAAGATAAAACAGAGACGAGATTTAGAGTGGTTCAGCCGCAAATTAGGCCTACAAAATACATAAACTCTCTTTCTTGACCCATTTCAATATTCACTCAAAATACTCTCATTCATGTAGATTACAAGAGAATGATAGAGTTTGAGGAGGATAAGGATTGATAAGTGATTGAGAAGGGAGACGTCCTCGTTTCCTGATTACAAGACTATGCTTGACGCCATGGCCATATGAGTGATGGAGATTCGAGTCACCGAAATGATCATTCCTTTCCCAAAATGTTTAAGGAGTGATTGAGGACAGAATTTAGCAGCACTTTGTGATTTTTCCAAAGATCCCATCTATGTTGGTAGCCATGACGTATTTATAGGTGAGCTCTCCTCAGGAAATGATTTGAAATCTGTATATGCAGGTTACAAGTCATTCATTCCATTAATTGCAATTATGACACCACTTGGCTGTAGCTAGTTGTCCTTAGTTGTATTCAGATGTCATGTGCGAGTGGTAGGAGCGAGTGCTCCAGGTAGTTAAGCGGGCGATTTTATAGGAGCGAATGCTTCGAGTAACTTTATAAGAGCAGAATGCTGGACTAGAATCAGTTCTCCTTTGTACCCTGCATGACTGGCTTTTCTTGGCTCGAGAGTGTTCGTTCTTCGCCGTCTTTGTATGGTGCCTTTCATCCTTATGACTATGCTATGAGGCCGTTCCCGCCTATGTTGAACGGACGACTCGCTTTGTTTCGGTATTTGAGCAGTTGTCAAATATTTGTGCGACCTCGACACCTTTGTTGAATCGCACTACTCATAATGTATTGTACCGCCACTCTCGATCGCGTTGGGCAATTGACTTGCCTTGAATTTGGTATTTGGGCCTTGTCCTACCCGGTTGCTTCCTGTTCTTCATGAGTTGCTTAAATGCTTCGGAAAAAACTATGTGCGATCGACCCTAAAGGTGTTCGTTCTGTAGTTCCTTCTTAGATCTTATAACTCATTATCCATATGGATTTTTTGAGGGATTAAAAATGTCGAAACGGGAGTAATGTCAGCACTCCTAACTTGTTTCAACTTTCGAGGGTCATTTGTCGACCCTCTTTCCCCGGTGTAGTAGGGATTTGGTAAGGTCATCAAGTTCTCCAGTCGTACTTAAGATTGTTGTCAAGTGTCCCTAAATAGGAGTACTTTTAGTCTTTAATACTCATCCTCTAGTCAGTGAGGATTAGAGTTTTAAGGATCTAGTGGTCTTTTGTCAAGGTGCACCTTTCACACTCGTCCGCAATTTATACTCTTTCCAATTCGAGCGAATTAGAGTTATTTTCAAAGTATCAGTCATTTTGTTTGTATCGGTGTTATCCTCACTTCTAGTCAACACAGTGGGACCTGATAGTTTGTCGATCAGACTTTTCTATTTTTTATTGTTTTCCCAACGAAGCCGACCCATTTCGTCATGAAGCGGCATATCAAGGCGTCTGTATTGGACTTAATGTTGGCCGGATCACAAACAGGAAAGGAGCCTTTTATTCATAAATTATTGCAAGTGATAAGTCACTTCTTATTATAATACTAAAACAAATAATGAAAAATCTGAAAATTCTAAGAAAGATAAGATCGCAAATGCTCCACGTTCCATGCTCTCTGAAAAGGCTCGCCATCAACAGTCGATAGCCGGAAGCTTCCATTATGAAACTTATGTTGAATGACGTAGGGTCTTTCCCACTTGGGTCCCATATGTACTGGAGTCAGAAAAATCCTCTTTAGGACAGGATCACCAACATCAAAGGTCTTGTGTCAAACCTTCGTGTTGTAATATCGAGCGATCCTCCGTCGATGAGCTTTGGCACGGAGGCTTGCCACTTCCCTCTTTTTATCAATCATATCTACTAAGTGCAAAAGGAAGGCTTTGTTCGACAATGGACCATAGTATGTAGTTCTATGGGAAGGAACTTCTGGTTCAATGGGAATGACAGCTTCCGACCCATAGCACAAAGCAAAAGGAGTGTGCCCAGTAGTCGTCCTATGGGTGGTCCGATATTCCCAAAGAGCTAGAGGAAGCTCGTCGACCCATTTGCTTTTAGCTCATTCCAGTCGCTTTTTCAGGATGGATTTGATAATTTTACTGACCGCTTCGACTTGTCCATTAGACTGTGGATGAGCAAACGTAATGTATTTTTTCTTGATGCGATATTTTTCACAAAAGTCTATGAATTCAGAGCTATCGAATTGAGTCCTATTATCCGTATTAATAGTTCGAGGTATGCCATATCAACATATTATATTTCTGACAATGAAGTTAATGGCCCGCTTCATTGTGATCGTGGTTGTCTATTCGCCTTCTACCCACTTTGTAAAATAATCTACTGCCACGATCGCATAATTTGCACCTTCTTTTGAAATGGTCGGGCTTCTAATGATGTCTATCCCCGAAAAGACGAATGGCCAAGGGATGACCATTTGAGTGATCTCTGTTGGTGGAGCTCGTGGAATCTGTGAAACCCTCTAACACTAATCACATCGTTTAGAATAACTGGTTGCATTCTTGTTGATAGTCAGCCAGAAGTACCCATATCACAGTACTTTTTTGGCTAGAGTTTGACCCTCGGGATGAGCCCCACATCCCTCTTTGTGCACCTCTCTTAGTATTCTCTTAATATCATCATGGGCCACACATTGGAACATGGGCATGGAGAAACCCCTTTTGTATAGTTGATCTTGATGAATGACATACCTAGAAGCCTGTCGTACAATAGCTCGTCTTTCATTTCTTTTTTCAGGAAGTGTGCCGTGTAGGAGGACATTCTTGATGGGAGTCATCCAAGATTCTTTTTCAGGCTTGGCTTCATCTTGGTCGACCTCTATCTGTTCGATGCTCGGGATGCCCGGTGTCTCTATGGGAACCAACTCCGTTTCACTTGGGTTGTCTGAACTAGCGAGCTTTGCCAACTTATCTGCTTTTTGATTCTCTTCCCTGGGAATGTGGGAGATGCTTTATCGGTCGAGGTTATGTAACAATTTCTCGACCTGCTTAAGATAGGAAGTAATTTGAGATTCTTTGGTTTGATATTCTTTCCGAACCTGAAATACAACAAGTTGTGAATCATAGAAAATTTCAAGTTATGTTATCCTTAGGTCCTTTGCGAGTTTGAGCCCGACAATCAGGGCCTCATACCCAGAGTCATTGTTTATTGCCAAAAAATCTAGTATCATGGCGCAATAGATCGATTGCCCCTTGGGAGATAATAACACTATGCCAGCACCCAAGCGTTGGTCAATGCAAGCTCCATCCGTGTACAATTTCCATGTGTTTGACCTTGACTCTGTATCATGGGGTTCAGTACTATCTTCTAAGTTTCCATCTTCTGGAGTTGTAAATTCAGCTATGAAGTCGGCCAAGGCTTGCCCTCGGATGGATTTCCACATAACAAAAGTCAAGTCGAATTGGCTTAACTCAATGTTCTACTTAAGTAGTCTTCCGCTTGCCTTGGGTCGCTGCAAAACTTGCTGAAGAGGTTGGTCGGTGGAAATTTTAATGGGATGAGCCTGGAAGTAGTGTCGAAGCTTTCTTAATGCAATCAATAAACTATAAGCGAGCTTCTCAATCTTCGGATCGTTGTGCTTGACCCCTGTCAATTTCTTGCTTACATAATAAACTTGTCGCTGCACCCGGTCCTCTTCACGGATTAGGACCGAGCTGATTGCATGTGCGAATACTGCTAAAATTGGTTTGGACAAAATGGGAGGTTTCTCCAAATGGTCGAGTAAGTTTTGGAAGGCTTTGACACAGTCGGGCGTCCAAGTGAAGTTTCGTTTTCCTCTTTTAATCAACTCAAAGAAGTGTAGGAATTTATCAGTCTCCTTGTAAAAAAATCGACCCATTGCCTGCCAGGCTCTGCACGTCCTTTATTCTTCTAGGTTCCTGAATTCTTTTAATGGCCAAAATTTGGTCAGGATTGATTTCGATCCCTCAAAAGCTAACTATGAAACCCAAAAACTTGCTTGATGCTACCCCAAAGGAACACTTCAAGGGATTCAATTTCATTCCGTACTTACGAAGAATGTCAAACATTTCTGATAAGTCCTTTAAGTGGTCAGATGATTGTCTTGATTTCACCATCATATGATCCACATAAACCTCCATTGTCTTTCCTATTCGATCGTGAAACATCCTGTTGACCAACCGCTGGTACGTGGCCCCGACATTCTTTAGGCCGAATGGCGTGACTACATAGCAATATAGTCCGAGGTCTGCTATGAAACTAGTTTTCTCTTGGTCTGGAATGTGCATGGCAATCTGGTTGTACTCGGAGTAAGCATCTATAAATGAAATGAGTTCATGACTTATGGTTGAGTCGATCAACTGATCAATCCGAGGTAACGGAAAGTTATCCTTAGGGTAGACCTTATTTAGGTCGGAGAAATTGATACAAGTTCGCCATTTTCCGTTAGCCTTTTTCACAAGTACAGGGTTGGCTATCCAGTCAGGATAGGTTGTTTCTCGAGTAAACCCATCGGCTTGTAGCTTTCCAACTTCCTACTTTAGGGCCTCAGATCTTTCGGGGTCGAGCATTTGCCTCTTCTTCTTTATAGGGGTGTACTTCGGATTAATACTATGGAAGTGAGCTCTGATGGGGGTGAAATTCCACACATATCAGCGTGGGTCCATGCAAATGCGTCAAGGTTTGCACGAAGAAATTTAGTCAACTCCCTCGTTCGGAGGGGATCAAGATGAGACCCGATCTCCAAAACCCTGGTAGATTTGTCCCTGTCGATCGAAATCTTTATGGTAGCCTCATTCGGGGCTGCCTTCTTACATCCCAGATCTTCATCCTCTCTTGGGTCGATATCCTCGACCTCATAGGCGTACGGTCCTGACCTGGATGTTTTCTGTAGTTGCTATGCTTCTTTCTCCTCCATAGGGGGAGAGGTATCATCTAATTCATAGCTAATTTTGCTTCGTAGCTCTTTCCATTCTACCAAGTAGAAGGCTCTCTATGTTACTTGGTCTCCTTGTACTGTCCCGATTCCACCATCAGCCGGGAATTTCAAAAGCAAACACCAGGGAACAATACAATCCCTGAACTAAACTTGGGTTGGCCATCCCAAGAAAGCGTTATACTAGGAGTTGATGTTCATCACAACAAATGGCAGAATTCTAACTCTTCTACGATCTTTATCCCCCAATTCTACAGACAGCTTGACCTAGCCGACCATTTCAGTGGACACTCCGTTGAAACCACGTATCTGGCCGGTGCATGGTTCAAAGTCTTTCAATTCCAGTTTCATCTGATCATAGGCTTGCTTGAACAATATATTCGCTAAGCTTCCATTGTCGATCAGAACCATTCGTACAGTAGTTCGGCCAATGATGGCTGTTATTACTAGTGGATCAACGGCCGAGGCCTCTGCACCTATCGACTCCTGATCATGGAAAACAATGTCACCGGTCATCGTTTTTCTTTTGTTGATGGAGTTTGCAGCTTCAGGGGTACTTGTTTTTGCAACATCCAGATGCTTTGCGGAGTTTACATAATGCTCCATGGACCTAATACTATATCCTGCAGCGTGTGGTCCTCCAACAATGGCGTTGATCACTATCCTCTTTCCCTTCTCTTGGGCAGTGGCTCTAGGCGTTGCTAGATTCTATTTAGGTGCCGGAGTCCCCTGCCCTCTGTCTCTTGGGGCTACCTTGTATTCGTCAAGTTTCCCTTCTCGAATCAACTTTTCGACTATGTCACGAAGGTAAAGACATTCATTGGTCGAGTGCCCATAAATTTCATGGAATGAATAAAAAAATTCCAGTCGCCCGCTCCTTCTCGGTCGACTCACGCAAGGGCGGCTTATTGTATTGATCTGTACTACATGTATCTAGATAAATATTTTCCAGCTTGTAATTCAATGTTGTGTAGGTTTTAAAGACCTGGATCTGGGGCCGCTTCCTGGTATTCCCTCTTTGCCCAGGATTTCCACTGGCCCCCCTTCGGTCCATCACCATTTCGCTCGCCACGGTTTCCAACGTCCAACTCAACCTTTCCTGAATTATCCCCAAATTGCTTGACTGCAACATTATTCTGTATTGGTTTGGTAGACACGTCTCTCTGCCCATCCTCCTCATCTAACTATGCATCTTCCTTAGTCGGATATTAGCTTTTTCATAAAACATCTCAATCGGCGTGGGTGGCTTCCCCATCAGATACTTCCCAAACTTCATTCGCTTGTCAATGCCATCGACCATGGACATCAAGACGGTGTCATGATTAGGGTTGCTTACTTCGGTGGCAGCTCGGTTGAACCGGTTGGGATAAATTCAAAGAGACTCGCCTCTTCCTTGTTTGACTGTTGAAAGAGCAATGACATGCTTCGACTTACAGGCGTGAAGGCGGAACTGGTTCAGGATTTTTTCACTCAAATCTTTAAAGCTTGGGACCGACCTTGGAGGTAAACGAGTGAACCACATAAGTGCTACCCCACTAAAGAAAATTGGGAAAGCCTTGCATTTAATGGTGTCTAGAGCTACTGTCACCTCCATATGCGATAAGTACCTCATCAAATGCTGCTGTGGGTCGGTGGTTCCATCGTAATTGTTCATCCGTGGCATGTTGAATCTCCTGGGGATTCAGTCTATAAGAAATCATCAGTGAATGGTATGTGGCTTCAATCAATCCCCCAATCTTCATTCTTGTACCCTTTGCTGTCATTCATGATCTGTCATAGCATGGCAGTTAGATTGGGAGGAATAACCGTGGTTCGGTGGACTTCTTCAACCGACCGACCTCTTCTTGTCCGTTCCGCAGATAATGTTGCCTAACATGTCGTCCGAGTAGTCCTTCCTCCTCTCGAACATCTCGATCAATCACAAGATTTCGAGGGGGACGAACAAGGGCTTGATCTGCTTAGGTTGTGTTCTGATGAGCTGACGGAGAGGAACTCTGGTTTTGTCGGACTTCAAGACCAACGACTTCTACCTTGGCTAGGTCGGCCTGAGCTTGACCCTCTGCCCTCAATTGGTCTGAGCGCCCTTCTAGATGCAACTGATGAGCATTTTCAGTTCTTTCTAACGGACGTCGAGGTTGACGCTGGTCTTTGCTCCCCCGGATGATGATAGGCTCCCCGAGTCTTGGGTTAGTCGATGATGGGGAACTTGGCGATCCTTGAACTCCTGAGCTTGATGGTTCCTGAACTCCTCCCACTGTCTTGACATGTGATTCATATCCTGACGCATTGTGGCATTCTCCTGAGCATGAGCTTTTAAGGCATCCGTAGTTTCCTGGAGAAGAGCCAACATGGTCATGAACTCATCACAGGTGGCGAAAGTTGAGGAGGAAGCTGGATCCATTACGGATGGCTACACTGGAAGAGGAAATGCAGGTTGATCTGAAGTCGGCCCAGGATCAGTTGATCCAACATCTACATCCGCAGATGTCCCGGCTTGCTGTTGTTTCTCGATGTTTTGAGTTGTTTTTCTAGCCATAACTCAACAATTTAGAATAAAGTTAGGATTTTATCTCGGACTTGGTGATCCGAAAGTAGAGCAGAAATCCGTCTTAGGCTGAGAATATCAATTTTCAGTGAAAGCACCAAAGTTTTGACACCAAAAATTTTTACAACACCCAAAGAAATGGTTTTGTAGAGAATAAATGAAGGATAAATGATTGCAAAACTGAAAATAGAGGAAATCACACACAAGTTTATAGTGGTTCGGCGTCAACAAGCCTACATCCACTTTGCAGTCTCTTATATACTTTATCAACTATTATAGTCATAACAGTTACAATGTCAATATAACAAGAGATTGACAAATATTCAAGAACGGAAATACTACCAGTTCCCAAAAGGTCCTTTCTTCTGAGTCCAAAATGGGTATTTATAGATGATACAGTACTTAAGTTGGTTGGAATACGTGTATTGTGATCCAAGATAATAGGAAAGCATGAAGATGCGTTCTCGCCTTATGGAATCAACATGATTTAAATCTATAATAACAAGTGGCAGCTGATCTGATCTATCTCGACATCATGGAATAGATGAAGTCAGGCACAAGCTATTCTTCATGTAGATATTCGGTTTGGGATTAGGTATGGCTTGACTCGGTCGGTCCGATAATGGCCGGTTCCAATTGGGTTGCGTGCAAATTCTCTGCATTAAGTTTAACGGGGCTTGGGCCAGACTGCCCGCTAGCCAGTCCATCTCTAAATAAAAGCCATCCCATTTAGGTTTCCTTGACATAGGTCCATTATGCCAATGAGCCATGATTTGCTCGCCAAAAGGTTCATCAACAAATAGAAACCTTTATAAACCTCTGGTATGTTTATTTCAAACCATTTGGTCATATCTCAATAAAGCCTCATTTCTTATTTAATGTTGCGAATTTAGATCACATCTTAATAAATTAACTCGTCTTACCACTTTAATTAAAACTTGGGTTTTCATTTCGATTTACATTTCATACCTTCATCTGTCCCTAACCGTAAATTAGTAAAAAATTAATTCTCTAAATAACGACCATGAACGCCAAAACTAACATCAGATCAATGTTCAGAAAATCATTTAACTCAACCGATCTCCAGTTAGGTTCCAATTCCTTAATTTCATATCCTGAACTTTATTTAATTCATAAGCCATTTCTAATAACCCGTTCCAATAGTATACTTAATAAAAACTTAGATTTTATACTTCGTCGAACTTAGATTTTATGAAATCCAATTAAATAAACCAATAAGAATTCAATTTAAACTTTCATTTAAACTTAACTTATTTAATTAATAATATAAAATCACTTAAAATATCATTTAACTATAAATAGGCTTTACAGTTTCATAAACCTTTATTAATACAATTTAAATCCCAAGATTTCTACCTTGATTATTATTAAATAATAATCAAATATCCATATTTATTACAAATAAAATGATTAACTTCACCATTAACTATTTCCATCAAATTAATATAAAAATCAATTTCGATTAAAGCAGTTGACTTAGTCAACTCTAAATACGGTTAACTGATTAATCAATCCAAATTTGTCTTTCCATTTAAATTAATTAATAATATAATTAATTTAAATAATCCAATCTACTTTGATTATTATTAATTTAATAAAAAATCCATTTCGATATAATCCCATTTACTTGACATTTATCTCAATTCCAATTATACGTCAATATTCATATCAATTCCATTTGTTCGCTAATCTCATTCTTGAAAACCCATTTTATCACATTTTGTACTTTTAAAGCAACGTTTGCGGAAAACGTTCATCGATTACGAAAAATCACTTCTCATTTCTTTTTAACTCAATTATGGTACACTTCAAACTATGTTAGTCCATTTCAACGATTTAAAATCTTTTAATTGTCTATTTACGCCACTTAAACCTTCTTCGCAATCATTTTAACATTTTCATTCAGTTTATACAGTTCAACTATTTATTTCAATAATATCTTTGAATTTTCATTAATTTATAATTAAATAATCATAAAAACGGAAAATAAAACTTTGACGTTTATTTTTAAAATAAACATCATATTTCAAATCCATATATAAAAATAAAATTGAAAACATTCACAATCAATTTAGTATCAATTTCAAAAACCTTTTCTTTAATCAACAATACTAAAGAGGCAAATGCCTACTTAAATACCAAACCTTGAAATATAAACCAATTTCACATCCAAATAAACATAACAAATCATATTGATAAACATTATCAATATTATTGAGAAATCCTGTTGGATTTCTCCAACCTGTCAATCCCTGCATCACAATTTCATATTTTAACATATATAATAATATAATAAAAATTAACAATTATTGGTGAGGAATCCAGTTGGATCCATCCAACCTGTCTTTTGCTACATCCAAATATGTTACCTCAAAATAAATCATTCAATAAGAATTATCGAATTTAAACTAATAATTTTTATAACGGTAAATAACTATTTAACATCAACCAATTTATTTAACAAAACAATTCAAACAAATAAATTAAACACATTTATATTATAAAAGTGACCAATAAGGTAAGTTACCTCAATTGGTTCTAATTGTTAAAATAACGATTTGGGTTTTCACTGAAGTTAAACAACATTTAATTTCATCAGTTCAATTAATATATCAATATATATTTAACAAACAGTCAACCATTAACAACCATAGCACACACAATAAAAACCCGACTTATATAAAATATAAGTGGGAAGAACTAAGCGAGTTTAACCCACCTTGATCTGATTCCCTTGTTTACACAGCTTGTTTCAGTTAAATTAAAAAAGTGTTTAATTTAATTTAGAAATCCAGTTCATTTCAATTACGTCCATTTATGTTCCATAATGTAGTGTTCGTTTTCACGGTCCCAGCGCAACTGGGCTCGCTCAATTCTGATCACATATTCAAAAGTAATTCACCTTTAAATATACGCGATTTAAATTAAAACTTAACTAATCCTCTAATTATTGATTAACATGTTAATTACTTTGGTTGTGACTGAAATTAGGCCAATTAGCTTCATTCGTTTCCTGTTCTCCTTCGTTCGTTCCTGTACAATTTAAAAACCAATTTAACATATGTTTAATTAATTATAACTAGTCCCCTAATTAAAATTTAATACAACTAATTACTTATGTTATTCCTATACAGGTCGTTCCCCGTTCTTCTATCTGGAATTATTCCCATTCCCTTCATAACGCATGAACTTCACACCGCACCTATTATAACATTTATAATTTATAAATATAGGTTAAAATAATAAATTCCTCAAATAGGGTCTGATTAAACTAAATTATTTTTGCTTAACCAAATCATGATCGATTACTTGTGCTTCTCTTCATTCCAGTATGTTGTCTTTGATTCCATTCAACACCTAGCCTTAAGTTGCAATTAAATTTTCTACTGGTTAACTTTTTAACTAATATATAATATTAATTACTTTTAATTAAGGGGCTAATTGTCGACTTGCTTCAGGAATACAAGGCCAACTGTTATTTTTTTCATTCGAACTGCTCCAGGTCATCGCTCCAGCACCTTAAACCCACGCCGCCTTGTTTAACTTCACCGTTGTGCCTCCTTCCTCGAACGGACGTTCATCAGAGTTAATCAGAGCTTGCGCCTCTTCTCCACTGTAGTTCTCCACGAGCCACGTCTGTCCTGATGAAACCAATCGCCTGTAGAACACCCTCATGTGCCTCTTTGGTTCACCAATGATGATCTCCTCCATTTAGAATCTCGACCTTTATGCCATGAACAATGTTGTTGTTAAATGTCTTTGAATTCGAGTGGCAGATTTTGAGCAACCGAAGGAGAGAATTGGGAAGTTTTCGTTCGTTTAAGTTATGATGGAGGTTGCATGAATTAGTTGACTACAGGGGAAAGAAACTTACGGTTTGACCTTGTATGCATTATATATAGAGGCACCATTTAATATTTAATTATTAATTGAAACTTTGGGTTGAAGTGACGTACAAAAACATCTACAAACGACCACTGATCAAGATGAAAATTTGCACCCTAGCATAAAACAACATTTCGGACACGATGGGATAAGTTTCATCGAATTTTGAGATCGTCTGTGAAAATTCCTTTATAACTCATATGTGAATCGACACGCATTTAAATTGCGTATGATCACAAAATAAATCCAAATAACTTTAAATTTGAATTAATACAATAATAAATCATTACGGATTTAACAAAATTGATTTCGATGAAAACGGAGTTCGTTAGATAATCAGTTATTCTAAATTTTCAAGTTAAATGGATGAAACGATTAAATAAAAATCTAAGCATTTTTCGCAACCGAAGTCACATCAACATTGGAATGCTACAAAATATGGTTTCGTACAATAGTTTAAAGTTACTGTTCCAATGAAAATAATTTCATCGTAAACCAAGACCGTTAGCAAAATCACCCTTTTAAAGGGTTATAAAATATCAATAAAATATTATATAAATTCCAAAATAATCCAATTAAATATTAAATTATTATTATCATAAATATCCAAAAAAAATTATCATATATAACAAATATGGATTTGACAACTCAATATTAAAATTTTCGGATTAACTGATATTCAAATTATATAAGAATCCTTATTATATTTATTAAATAAATGTTATATTTTAATACCGATTTCATAGCGACTATTTCAAAATTTAACTTAGAAATAACTAAAAATCCATAAATTGAAATCTTGATTTTTCTCTTCTATTAGAAAATTATAATCAATTTGATTCAAACGTTTATTATTTTACGACAATCCGACTTATATCGGATCCTGTATCTCCAGTTAAAGTTCAAAACTCAATATTATGAACTACCGCGCCATTATGAGCTCGATTAATATTAATTATAAATTTAACGTTCAACCTTCGTTTAATAAATGAATTCAATATTAAAATCCGTAAATATACCAAATATAATTTTAAAATAAATTTAAGTATTCAAATTCAAATGGCCGAAAAATCTGGGTCGTTGCGTTCTTCCCCCCTAAAAAGAATTTCGACCCCGAAATGACTAAGGTAAGAAAAATGTTACAAACACATTCTGTTACGACGCAAACTTCCCCTTACAGGAAAGCTCAAATTGAATTGAGAACACGACAAATCAGATCATAAACGACAGAACATTTCATTGTTATTACAATAATTTACATCAGAATACAAGAATATAACAGAGTATGAATAAATAATATATGGGAGAAAACATCAGAGATTTAAATTACATTTGAATACATAGCAGCGGAAAAATAATACATAACACAACTGAAAGAAATACGCGGATACAAGCTTTCCGAATATAGTTCCAGTTGTAAATCCAGGTTCCTATGAAAATAATATCTGCAAAAACCAAAACTACTAGCTTCCCGTGTGGAAAATAGTAGGTAGAAACAATAAACTCCGAGTTAGTTATGGGACTGGTGTGAGAACTAAAACAGTTGTTTAAAACTTTACTTTAAAAATAAAGTAAATCAAGGGACCACGCCGTATAACATGGAACGGGTTTCCTCCCAAGAATACCAGTGCATAAAATAAATAGCGTAATGCTTTTTGGAAAAATGAAGCTATTATAAGACTCAGGTCCCGTCACACAATGCAACGCAAGCCGGAGGATAGAGTTTTTCCTTATAATAGCCAAACATGCTTGATACGTTAAAAACAAATCATTTTGGTACTATTATAAGTGTAAAGTGTATAAAACAACTTCAAATATAAATGTATCAATCATAGATGGCGTAGTACCCATCCCACTATGTCTCCATACTAATTCTGCAATTAAAACCAAAATGCCGCGTATTGGAAATTGGATTCCATATATGAGTCGAGGCCAAGAATGGCTCCTCACCGATTCGAGACACTCTAGCAAATGCCTCAGGATCCTCCGCAGTGAATCCTTGGATCTTCAGGGCCGGTCCACACTTTCGTTAGTGAATTGGTTATTCCTGAACACACGTTTCCTTGTCCTATCAGACTTATCCATCGGCCCCGTAGTGACCGATATATCCGAGGCGCCTCGTTATCCATCATCCACATGGGTAAAAAATGTCTAAGCTCCATACCATGACACCACCCATAGCTATAAAGAAATGTCGTGCACTCCGTGCAGTCACGATCCTGTTTTTGACTAATACCAAGGTGTGAGGCTCGCGAATTAACGCTATACACAAAGCTATGCTATTTAAGCCGTGGTTTGATCATCAACCACAAGACTCTGCTTTTCAACAGAAGCCT
>JASFAX010003268.1:0-43085 GCA_030737875.1 Allium sativum | reverse complement strand
ACGCTTATACAAGAGGTGTACAACGCTTATATAACTTATACATCGACTATATAATTTATACATTATCGTTTTCCATATCATTTATAAATTAGAAATATCACATTTCACATTTCGTATATATATACAATTCACAGTCACAACATAATCAAATAAATCGTCCATGGTTTGTGGACGTATGTGAACAGTTCAGATATGCAGTTATAATATAAATAACTGTACAAGAAAATTTATAGTGAGAGAACTCTCACAGTGGTCAGTTTTATTTTTGAATTCTGTTCTGCTTTGATTCAAATTTGCTTGAAATTCTGATTTGCTCCGTTTCACTTCTGGTCTGTTCTGAAATGAAGAGCTCGTCTTCACGATCGCAAAGAACTTCGTTTCGTCAAATTCTGATTTTATCCAAAAAAGATATGAGGTTTTATCCATTTGAACAATAAAATACATCATTAATTAATTAATTAAAAATTAAAATTCTCATTACAGTTAAAAAAACACGGTCACTTTCTCCCTCTTCTTCAAACCGTTGAACCCATACCCTCGCTACCTTCTCTTCGCTTGCGCCGCCACTAGGTGCCATCGGCCGCCGATCAACCCATCCCCTCCGACGCGCCTTGGCCAGAGCTCCGACCACCCTCAATAGCCCCCTATTCGACCTCCTCCATCGCGATGAAAACGGACTCGAAGTCGGTTGTTTTGAGCATGAAATTCACCACCTCCAGTCGATGAAACTCCACAATACCCATATTGATTTGAAGAGCCTTTCTAGCTCTTCGATTTGGCTTTTGAAAATTCAAATTTCATTACATGGATTTGGAGATCGGAGAGGGAGAAGTTTGGAGCGATTTTAATCGTCGAAAATGAATATAGGGGCGGAAATTTCTGAGCGTTAGGGTTATAGAGGGGAGATAGTGTATATATATTAATTAATTTATTTAATTTATTCTCCAAGAGTTTACTTTTTATTTCAACCCCCAAACGAGACCCACCGACTGTCGCCCCTAGTGTTTTACCCCCATTCCGAACAGAATGGGATATGTTTCATTGGCCCATTCGACTATGTCAGTCAGTTTCCATTCAAATTAAAATATATAACATTCAATATTTGATTTGAACGTACATTTCAATTTGCCAGGGCCACAAATTAATTCGAAAAATTACAGAAAAATAAATCTAGCTATGTTTTGACGATACGGTCCCAACAAAACTAGTTTCGTCGAATTCTGAGACCGTTTGCAAAAAGGCCCATTTCTGGTCGGTCCAATTTAACTATAATTGACCAAAACACGTTTTCCTTTGCCACGCTCACATACTAGCTTCTAAAATTATGAAATTTGAAACCTAGAAATAACTTCACATCCCGGATCCAACAAAAGTGGTTTCGTCGAATTCCGAGGTCGTATGCAAAATGGCCAATTTCACGGGCTATATAAATTCCATAGCGACCTTTCTGAAAATTCATTTGGCCATAACTTTTGCTTTCCGTTACGAAAATTCGATTTTTCAGATTCGTTAGAAAGGTATTCACTAACAGATTTAAATATTTTTAGTTTCACTAAAATCCGTTTTGTTTTGCACCCGGTACAGTCCGACAAAGTTTGAATTCAATTTTTGAAACTGCAGCGCCATTTCAGGCCTTGTTTATAATTATAATTAATTATATTCGTTTTCAATTGTCGAATCAAACTCACTTTTCATTGCCATTATTTAAGATATTTATTTTAAATATTTAAAATCCATTATTTTAGCCAATTTAAAAATTTTAAATTGGTTCAGATTTTCTGGGTCGTTACATTAGTGTACGCCAAATATCATCCCAACACCCGTGTGGGGTTTCAAATCAACAAACACAGATTTTTATTTGTGCAGTTGGGCGATGTGTAAAATTTATCGACCCAATCAATATCAGTCAAATCAGTGTATATAAACAAATCGGCTGATTTGTTTATAAATATTTATTTATTCACTTTCACATTAAAAATTATATTTTTAACGATAATTAATTTATTTCAACACATGAATCTATTTCACATCAACATCACAAACAAATTTCACAACACATCAAACAAGCATACAAGCCGTCCATGGTCTGTGGACGACGGGTGTCGGGTGCTGCTAAGCACCATCTGCATCCTAGTATATATATATAACTAGAAAAAGAAATTTAGAGTGAGAAGTTCTCACCAAAGCTATCCCAACTCCACGACACTTCAAATGTAGAAGTCTTCGTCGTTCTCGCCTTTCGTCACTTTCGTTACCCGTAGCCACTACATATATAAAAATCACATTTTTATATTCTTGCTATGTATATAAAAAATCTATTTTTACACCGCTACTATATAGATAAAAATTCTATTTTTACATCGCTACTATATAGATAAAAATTCTATTTTTACATCGCTACTATATAGATAAAATTCTATTTTTACATCGCTACTATATAAATAAAAATTCTATTTTTACATCGCTACTATATAGATAAAATTCTATTTATACGTCGCTAATATATAGATAAAATTCTATTTTTATAACGGTGTTCATATAATAAAGATTATATTTTTATCACGCTATTCTCTATATAAAGATTTCGCTTTTTTAAATATAAAGATTTCGCTTTTTCAAATATAAAGATTTCGCCTTTTCAAATATAAAGATTTCGCCTTTTCAAATATAAAGATTTCGCCTCTACTTCATGAAAAATCAATTCTTTATAAATGCATGCCATTCATATAAAAATTATATTTTTACTATTTGTACTATATACAAATTATATTTTCTAATTAAAAACCACTTCCTACTTTGATTAAAAATCACTTCTTTGCTAGATTAAAAATCAAATCTTATCTTGTTTAGATATTTCTACTTTACTAATTTAAAAATCTCTACTTCATGTAAAATACAAAATCTAATCTTGATGTAAAATAAAGATCCAATCTTTTTAAACAATAACACATATATAAATTCCCTTAACAACTAAAAATCGAATTTTTATTTTAAAGCTTCCTACAAAAAAAAACATACTTTTATTATTTTAAATCTATACTATAAAAATCGTGTTTTTATTTTCTTCTTTATCCTCAAAGATCATATTTTTATAATAAAAATACGTTCTTTATTCAATGTTATTTACAGAAAAATGAAAAGGGAAGGAAGAAAAAGAAACACTCACAATGATCGAAGGAAGAGGGAGCGCTGAGGCAAGGGGGTGCTCGCGGATCGGTGCTCGTCGGAGTTGCTGGCGCGCGGCAGAGGAAGGTCGGCGGCGCTGCAGTGGTGGGGGGAAAGGGCAGCGAGGAGGAAAGGGGGTTTGGGGATCTCGCTGGAGGGGGCTCGTCTTGGATCGAACTGAGGAGGGGGCGCTTTTGCGTGAAGGAGGAAGAAGAAGAAGGGAGAGGCGGCGCACTACCTAGGGGGCCCGATGAAGTGGCGGCAGCGGTGGTTCACCCCTCCCCCCTCCCCCCCCCCCGTCGCCTTTTTTTTAAATTTTAAAATGAATTCTAACCGGGGGGCCTGAGGAGATAAGGGGAGAGAGATTTGTATTTATTTAATTATTTAAATTTCAAAAAAGTTGACTTTTTATTTCGACCTCGAAACGAGGCCCACCGCCTATCGTTCCTAGCTAATTACCCCTATTCCGAACACAATGGGATATGTATCGTAAGCTCACTAGACTGTTTCGATCAGTTTTCGTCAAAATCAACATATAACTCTATATATTAAATTTGAACGCGCATTTCAATTTACTGGGGTCACATACTAACTCAAAAAATTCCCGAAAAATATTTTCTAGCTTCGTATTGACGACACGGTCCTAGCAAAACTAGTTTCGTCGAATTCTGAGACCGTTTGAAAAATGACCATTTTCCAGTCGATTAAAATCAACTGAAACTGGTCAAACGC
This sequence comes from Allium sativum, assembly GCA_030737875.1. Lineage (NCBI taxonomy): Eukaryota > Viridiplantae > Streptophyta > Magnoliopsida > Asparagales > Amaryllidaceae > Allium > Allium sativum. Next base: position 39,188 of record JASFAX010003268.1, on the reverse strand, counting down.
GTTTTCCTTTGCCACGCTCACAAATTGATTCGAAAAATTATGAAATTTGGAATCTAGCAATAACTTGACATCACGGATCCAACAAAAGTGGTTTCGTCGAAATCCGAGGTCGTTTGCAAAATTCCTATTTTTAAGGGCCTGAATTCCATAGCGACTATTCAGAATTTTCAACTGGGCGCATCTTTTTACCCCCGCTATGAAATTTCAATTTTTCGGATTCGTTGGAAAGATATCATCAAATAGATCCTATTATTTTTGGTTTCACTAAAATCCGGTTAGTTTTGCACCCGGTATGTTCAATTGAAGTTTGAAATCGAATTATCGAACTACCGCACCATTTTCAATTCCTTTTATAATTAAAATAAAATATTTATATCCGAACGACGACGTATATAAATATATACGTCGAATTCATTTAAAAATAAATTTCTCATCGATATTATTTAAAATAATTCATTTTAAATTTAGAAAATTCGCTAAAATTGCCAAAATAAAAATTTTAAACTGGCTCGCATTTCCGGGTTGTTACAATCTCCCCTACTTAAAAAAATTCATCCCCGAAAAGGAACAAAGCCGAAAGTTGTTTAATTAATCAACTCAACTTCCATTATTTTCATTACGGCTTAAGTTCTTCAACTTTTCAGTTTCTAAGAACTTTTCAAATTTTTCAAAAATTTGGTTATCACCCTAAATTTTCGAAAAATTTGGGCATAACCTCTCCTGCACCGGGAGCACCGGGAAAATCCCGAAATTGCCATGTAGGCCTTCTGATCTAAAAAGAAAAAGAAAAAGCCAAGCGACTAGCCAATCGGCTCATAAAATCATCATCACCCAAACAAAATAGTAAATTATGGTAAATATGTACCTATTTGTCGGGCAAACAATTTTATTCTCTGCTCTAGCCTCCTTGCTATGACCTACTCAATGTAAGTACATGTATATGCAAGCAAATGCGACCAATTTTCAATACAATTCAATATTCGATTCAATTAGGCTAAATGGTTCAAAATTATCAAACAAATAAACAACCAACACAACCATCAATCAATTAGTGAATTAGAATTTCAAATTCATAATTTTGATATATATATACAGAAAATTATGTTTTTGATGCCAAATCACAACAATAAACCTAATATAGTTTTGGTTCTCACACCAGTCTAATGGAAATATATAGATTTCACACCTTTGAAACTCGAAAATAAATACTGGTGATGGCGCGCCATCATCAGAATCATGTCCGGGCAACTAGGGTGTGATTCTATATCTATCAAGTATATTAAAACTTCGAATATACGTTCATGACGTGTATGTGCAAAATCTTTAAATATTGGATTGTCCAAATTCAAAATAAATAAATATTCAAATACGTATAAAACGATTTAAATTTCAAAACAAAATTGTTTTCATTTGAAAAATATACTCTTCACGCTCGTTCTAGGATACTACTGATCCTATCTCTAACGAGTCATTCTAATTGGATTTTACTAATCCAATATCTGATGAATTCTTTCGTATGGTTCTAATGTTTCTTGTTCTCGAGCTCTATAAACCAAAGCTCTGATACCAAACTAAGACGACCCGAACTTCCCCGGTAAGGAAAGCCTGGATAGAATTGAGTACAAGACGAATAAGAACGCAAACAGAAGAACATTTCATTGCTTATTACAACAATTCCATCAGAATACAAGAATATACAGAGTATAATTGAATAAATTACATTCGATAAATATCAGAGATTACAATAAATTACATAGCAGCGGAAAAATAATACAAAGCAAAACTGAAGGTGATATACGGATACAGAGCTTTCCGGACATCATTCCAGCTGTAAACCAGGATCCTGTGAATATAAATCTGCAAAACCAAAACTACTAGCTGCCCGTGTAGAAAATAGGGGCACCCAGAGTTTTGGTTAAAACAATAAACTCCAGGTCAGTCATGTGACTGGTGTGAGAACTAAAACAGTTATTTAAAACTTTACTTTAAAAAATAGTAATTCAAGGGACCATGCCGTATAACACGGAACGGGTTTCCTCCCAAGAATACTAGTGCATATAACAAAACAGCGCAATGCTTTTTGGAAAAATGAAGCTATTATAAGACCCAGGTCCCATCACACAATGCAACTCAAGCCGGAGGATAGGGTTTTCCCTTATAATAGCCAAACATGCTTGGTATGTTTAAAACAAATCATTTGATACTATTATAAGTGTATAGTGTCAAAACAATTTCAATCATAAATATCAATCATAGACGGCATGGGTACCATATATCATGTCGCCATACTAGTTCTACAATTAAAACCGGAATATCACGTATTGGAAATTGGATTTCCGTCATGAGTCGAGGCAAGGGGCAAGCCCCTCTCCGTTCGAGACACTCTAGCAAATGTCTCAGGACCCCACTTTGATCCTTGGAATCGGCTGGGCCGGTCCTCTCTTACTTTTGAGGATTGGCAATTCCTGAACACACGTTTCTCTGTCCTTACAGACCTATATCCGAGGCGCCTCGCATTCCAACAACCACACAGGTGAAAAGTATATAAATGTCAGGGCTGGTAGGTCACTGACACCACCATAGCTAGAAAGAAACGTCGTGCTCTCCCAGCGGTCCGTCTCCCGTTTTTGACTCATACCGAGGTGTGAGGCTCGCGAATTCACGTTATACACAAAGCTACGCCACACAGGCCATGCTTTGATCATCAACCACAAGACCTTGCTTTTCAACAGAAGCCTTGATCAATTGCCACTTATGCGTGCCACACTGGCAATTCACTCCATGCGACTGATGTCCATCGATATACAACCTCTGAGCTCGTACGTCTCAGAGAAGGGCGTTAAGCAAGCGAATAAATTCTCCGCCGCCAAGCAGATGTATATTTAATAGAGATCAATCAACACAGAATAAAATCCAATGTAAGACACACAATCCATTTACAAGTTCGTTCTGGGTCTGAACGAAACCGAAGGCACTTTCCTCGCATATCCATCGATCTCCAGGTACGTCTGGACGATCACCAACGGTTTCCCTCATCTTGGGTGTACAACCCAATCGAGATCATCAGTAATCACCTAAACTATGTGAAGACTTCCGGTCTTCACCCACCATTTTCATCTCCGACATCTCGTCGAATCGGTTATTCAGAATGGGTATAAACCCGACCTTTCTGAATAACCCACGTATATGATAAACAAATGTTACACAAACACAACAAATGCCTCATTCCAATCCAGAATATTCTTTTATTCACAAAATCACATTCTTAGGGAATAGGTTCCCATTAATTTTATCAAAGATAAATTCTTCTAAATTTATTCTTTAATCTTCCTCTGGATATCATATCAAACCATATCATGGTTTTCCAAACTTGTCGGGATTAGCGAACCACACCGAAGTAATTATTTATTTTATTTCCCAATCCCAACCTATTCATCCCATGGAGAAAAACTGACAATACTCCATACCTAACACCACGGTGTTATCGGTAAAGTTAATTACCATTTCACGTTCAAATCTAATTAAAGATTTAACTATTGCTTTGGAGCAAAACTGGTGGTACTCCATTCTCGATCACCTTTCAGATTTGATAATTTAAATTATCAATTCACATTTCAATCTAATTAAAGATTCATTAAAACTCCACTTAGTTTTAATCTTTTCAAAAATCAATATCCTGCCTTTAACTGGGTTAAAGAACCAATGTCATCAAAAACACGGTTCACGATAAACCCAAAATCACTTTCTATTGTTGATCGGGTTAAAGAACAGGTGTTGTTCAAAACACCACTCACGATAAACCCAAAAACCAATTCAAATTCAATTCCAATTAAATATTATTTAATTGATACACTTCATTAAATCTAAATAGAAAGATTTACTCTTTTTCTCTATTGGGCTTAAGAACAGTGTTAATGAAGACACCATTCACGACAAACCCAAATCACATTTGATATTAAATACAAGGCTCTGAATAGAAAATATACCGGCTTATATTCAATATCAAATCCTGAAACCAACAAATATCGTATTGGAAATAACGATTTAAAATATATCTTTCAAATTCCCATAACAATATCTGTATAGTCACGAAATCCTACATCAAAATATTCCGAAGATAATTTCGATTCAACTCCAGTCCAATTCACGTATTGGGAATATTGATTATTTTTAAAATCACTTTCAAATTCAATTTATTTATTTCAAAAATAAATTGATTTTAATTCTAGTTCAAAACTAGTTCATTTCGACAAAAATATATTTTTATCCTTTCAAATGTGGAATTTTTCATCCCAGTTCTTTCCAATTCACATATTATGATTTTACACAAATTATTAATATTTTTAATAATTTTATCAAGGCCTGTACAGTCGATTTCCATCAATGGCCATCGAACTGCAATTACAGCAACCTTTTCCAAATTTGATTTGGACATAACTCCAAATCCAACCATTAGATTTCAAATTTCTAATATTCATTGGAAAGCTCATTTCTATACGAACCCAACGGTTCCAGTTTTAGGAGAATCCGACGGCCGGATCTCCCGCAACGTCAATTCGAAGTCAATGGTCGAAATTCACGAACTGCCGCGGCGTGGCGCGTTCTATTCAGGCCATTATATAATATATATATATATATATATATTATATTTCGTCGATTTTCTTTTTAAAACGTATTTTATAAATCGTTTTAAATTCGTTTTCAAAACAATTTCAACTCTATATTCAATTTCAAATCAAAAATGAATATTTCATATCATTACTATATAAATGATAATATTTTCAAAACGTTATATTTTGAAATCATTTCTTTTTCTATATTCATTATAAAAACGAATATAATCGATATAAATATCGTTCACGTCAAAATGGCGCAACTCTAATCAACACGGCTTTATATATATTTCAATAAATTCGTTATTCTATTCAACCAATGAATATTTATTCTATTCAACACATGAGTCTATATTTCTTTCAACACACGACTAATCTCAACATATGAGTACTGTCAACACACGACTATTTTTGTTATGTAAAATATTTTATAAAATTTTGGTATCAATCGTTTGATTTTCAATCAGACTCCACCGTGAAGTAGTTCTAATTTTAAATATGATAAAGATGTAAATTTTATTGTTAAAATATTTTACTCAACACATAAATAGTTTCAACACATGAACATCGTCGATACATGACTATTTTTATATTCAACACATGAATTTTCTTTTATAATATTCCTTATTTTCCCGATTGGAATGAGGCCCAATCAATCACCATATAATGTTAATTATATGGATTCCATACAACACATGTATATAATAACAACGATAAACAATCAACCATCATCCAAAGTGCACCACACAACTGCATAAGCTTTAAATATAAATAATTAACGCTTACACGGTCTGTCGACCAATCGATCGACATATAATTAAATAATTGGGATTAGTGTACGCCAAATATCATCCCAACACCCGTGTGGGGTTTCAAATCAACAAACACAGATTTTTATTTGTGTAGTTGGGCGATGTGTAAAATTTATCGACCCAATCAATATCAGTCAAATCAGTGTATATAAACAAATCGGCTGATTTGTTTATAAATATTTATTTATTCACTTTCACGATATTCATATTCACGTTAAAAATTATATTTTTAATGATAATTAATTTATTTCAACACATGAATCTATTTCACATCAACATCACAAACAAATTTCACAACACATCAAACAAGCATACAAGCCGTCCATGGTCTGTGGACGACGGGTGTCGGGTGCTGCTAAGCACCGTCTGCATCCTAGTATATATATATATATATAACTAGAAAAATAAATTTAGAGTGAGAAGTTCTCACCAAAGCTATCCCAACTCCACGACACTTCTAATGTAGAAGTCTTCGCCGTTCTCGCCTTTCGTCACTTTCGTTACCCGTAGCCACTACATATATAAAAATCACATTTTTATATTCTTGCTATGTATATAAAAATTCTATTTTACACCGCTACTATATAGATAAAAATTCTATTTTTACATCGCTGCTATATAGATAAAAATTCTATTTTTACATCGCTACTATATAGATAAAATTCTATTTTTACGTCGCTACTATATAGATAAAAATTCTATTTTTACATCGCTACTATATAGATAATTTTTTTTTTTTTGCATCGCTACTATATAGATAAAATTCTGTTTTTATAACGGTGTTCATATAATAAAGATTATATTTTTATCACGCTATTCTCTATATAAAGATTTCGCTTTTTCAAATATAAAGATTTCGCTTTTTCAAATATAAAGATTTCGCCTTTTCAAATATAAAGATTTCGCCTTTTCAAATATAAAGATTTCGCCTTTACTTCATGAAAAATCAATTATTTATAAATGCATGCCATTCATATAAAAATTATATTTTTACTATCTGTACAATATAAAAATTATATTTTCTAATTAAAAACCACTTCCTCCTTTGATTAAAAATCACTTCTTTGCTAGATTAAAAATCAAATCTTATCTTGTTTAGAAATTTCTACTTTACTAATTTAAAAATCTCTACTTCATGTAAAATACAAAATCTAATCTTGATGTAAAATAAAGATCCAATCTTTATAAACAATAACACATATATAAATTCCCTTAACAACTAAAAATCGATTTTTTATTTTAAAGCTCTCTACAAAAAAACATACTTTTATTATTTTAAATCTATACTATAAAAATCGTGTTTTTATTTTCTTCTTTATCCTCAAAGATCATATTTTTATAATAAAAATACATTTTTATTCAATGTTATTTACAGAAAAATGAAAAGGGAAGGAAGAAAAAGAAACACTCACAATGATCGAAGGAAGAGGGAGCGCTGAGGCAAGGGTGTGCTCGCGGATCGGTGCTCGTCGGAGTTGCTGGCACGCGGCAGAGGAAGGTCGGCGGCCCTGCAGTGGTGGGGGAAAAGGGCGACTAAGAGGAAAGGGGGTTTGGGGATCTCGCTGGAGGGGGCTCGTCTTGGATCGAACTGAGGAGGGGGGCGCTGCTGCGTGAAGGAGGAAGAAGAAGAAGGGGAGGCGGCGCACTACCTGGGGGGGGGGATGAAGTGGCGGCGGCGGTGGTTCACCCCCCCATCGCCCCTTTTCCTCTTTTCTTTTTTTAAATTTTGAAATGAATTCTAACCGGGGGGGCCTGAGGAGATAATGGGAGAGAGATTTTTATTTATTTAGTTATTTAAATTTCAAAAAAGTTGACTTTATATTTCGACCTCAAAACGAGGCCCACCGCCTGTCGTCCCTAGCTAATTACCCTCATTCCGAACACAATGGGATATGTATCGTAAGCTCATTCGACTGTTTCGATCAATTTTCGTCAAAATCAACATATAACTCTATATATTAAATTTGAACGCGCATTTCAATTTACTGGGGTCACATACTAACTCGAATAATTCCCGAAAAATATTTTCTAGCTTCGTATTGATGACACGGTCCTAACAAAACTAGTTTCATCGAATTCTGAGACCGTTTGAAAATGACCATTTTCCAGTCGATTAAAATCAACTAAAACTGGTCAAATGCGTTTTCCTTTGTCACGCTCACATATTGATTCGAAAAATTACGAAATTTGGAATCTAGCAATAACTTGACATCACGGATCCAAAAAAAGTGGTTTCGTTGAAATCCGAGGTCGTTTGCAAAATTCCTATTTTTAAGGGCCTGAATTCCATAGCGACTATTCAGAATTTTCAACTGGGCGCATCTTTTTACCCCCGCTATGAAATTTCAATTTTTCAGATTCTTTGGAAAGATATCATCAAATAGATCCTATTATTTTTGGTTTCACTAAAATCCGGTTTGTTTTGCACCCGGTATGTTCAATTGAAGTTTGAAATCGAATTATCGAAATACCGCGCCATTTTCAATTCCTTTTATAATTAAAATAAAATATTTATATCCTAGCGACGACGTATATAAATATATACGTCGAATTCATTTCAAAATAAATTTCTCATCGATATTATTTAAAATAATTCATTTTAAATTTAGAAAATTCGCTAAAATTGCCAAAATAAAAATTTTAAACTGGCTCGCATTTCCGGGTTGTTACAGAACAATTTTCAGCATTCGAATGAATTTGGTATGAGGAAGCATAAATTTCATTGGTTCTGTTTTTTGGAATCCAGTAGAACCAAGGAAACGTTGTTCCCTAGCAATACTCTACAAGGAAACTAGAGAAGACTTCCAATGTTGCAATAATCTACTGGTTATTCATGGTGTTTAAATACCAAATGCAGGAACGAAAGTTATATAACATACTAGCTAGAAAAAGAAAAAAAACAATGATATATATTAAGGAAATAATATAACAAAAAATAGGAAACAAACCTGTCTTCTCATGTGATCCCCAAATTTAAAGGGTGGAAACAAACCTAATCCCCAAATTGCCAAATCTAAAAGAAAGTAACCAGAAATTTTAAGGGTGGAAACAAACCTATTCCCCAAATTGCCAAATCTAAAAGTCCATGTGCGTTAGTAGATACTAACCAAATTTTAGACAAATTCAAAATGATATACACTGCAGAAAATAGGGGGATCTGTACGAGCATTATAGTGTTTAATCACAATTTCACCTGCACCCAATTTTCATGAATTGATGTATGGATTAGAAGTGGTTTGGCATAGGAATTGGTAAGACAAGTAGAAGTTTATCTCCACTAAAGGAAGCAAAAAGGTTGATTTAGGGTTGAATTCCCTTTATAAAGGAACGTAATTGGCAAGCCGCCTCACATGAAGAACGAATAGTGGAGTGAAGTTAAAAATCAGGTTTTCGTTGGAGGAGAAGCAAACGAAGGAACATAACATAGAGGGAAACAAAAACGATGATACGAAGGGAAATCGAAATGGACCTAGGGTTCGGTAGGAGGAGAAGCGGGGCATGGAGGGAAATGAAAATGGATTAAAAAAATGCATTCATTTTATCTTTGTCATCAGCGTTTTAACGAATAAAAGAGTAAACATAAAAGAAACCAAATATAATCCGATGCAGTTAGTTTATAAACGCTGCTAATATAAGCATCTAAAAGTAATTTTTCTTGTAGTGGATGTTTTTAAACTTAAAGTGTTTTTCTCACTCTGGTTCACCAGACTGATCCGGCGTTCGTAATGCTCGGGTTAGACCGGGTTGTATAGGTTCAGGTTATCGAATGTTGTGAATAAACGAGCTAGAAGAGTTCAGATATATGATATTATATAGATAATATTCCGCTGTGTGTTGTATATGAGGATAGATTATTATAACTGTCCAGCTGTGTGATGTACTCTAATGATTGTAAGTAATTTTAAATCTCTCAGTAAAGATTTATTTCAATATTATATCATATTCCACTGCGATGTGAGACTCTGTGTTGTGCGAGTTCTTCTATTCTAATATTTCTTTCTTTCTTATCTCACCCTCTAATTTCTTTCTAATAACTATCTGGGTTTTCGATACTAGAGTTCAGGCAAGTAGTACGGGATTTATGAATTATTATCAGAATTCGGGCATCGAATTCTTTCAGGTCGTTACATTTTATTGCATCATTGACAGCATAACTATTCTGTGAATAAAAATTGAATACGACCCCTCAACTTAAATACCTAGTAAAACCATCAAATATAGTATGGTCAAATTGTAAAAAGGGAAGACCTTTTGATACAGACTTAAATTTAACTAGTTTGAAACATATTTAATTGCTTAAATCAGACACATATAAAATATTGTTTTCAACTGACTGGGGACACACAAAAACAAAAACGATTTCTGACCAATCTCATCTTTCTCATTGTTTATAAAGAGTTTTATTGGTAACCTAATTATGCTACTCGATTTTTGACCAATCTACTAATAAAAAATTCCCTATAACAAAGGAAAGTTGCAAACGGAATAGTGGAGAGGAAAGGAGTCAAGAAGCAACTTTGAGACAGAGTGGAAGAGCATGGTATCCAGACAGATGGATACGGTTCAATGTAGGGAGACTTGTTTTGTTGGCAAACAAGAATAATAATTAATTCCTCAATTGGATTTAGGAATGTAGGTGAAGGACGGAACGGGGAGACTTATTGGTAGAAGAAGAAGACCGAACGTAGATATGTGGATTAAAGGAGCAGAGGGACTCAAATTTAGGGGAAACGATGAGGAAGATGAGAAAGGAGGAAAGTAATTTAGGGGAAAATAAGGAGAAAATGATAATTAATTTTATATAATGTATGGTTCATTAATAAAGTTCTAAACATGTGTGTATATGTGATAAACTCCGTATACGTACGATTATGTCGGAAGTAAGTCGTCTGTAGCCGTTGGAAGCATAATTTAATTTATACATTCTCTGAAACATCAAAAATGATAATTAATTGTATATAACATGTCGTTAGTTAACTTAAAGGTTTAAACACCTGCATATGTGATAAATTATTCGTATATGTGGTTTAATTCAGTTTAAATGTTAATAAATTTAATTTAAACATTGAAAGGTATTTTTTCTAAACAATTATAAAATACGTAATGTGTTATATTCATAAAACCCTTAGGTTGTTTTTTGACCTCATCTGATAAATATTTTATATGATCATTATGTGAAAACTCTTTTTTTTTTAACAGAACGGACATTTTATTTATCGTATACAATATTTGTTGGATTTGTCACTGTATTTGACAAGTTACAAACATGGTGATATAATTAAATCTCGTAATTCATTTCATTTTAAACGGTTCACAAAATTTTGACAACGCTTCTTTTATGTTCCATATGTACACGTAATTGTGCACTGTTCAGGGAATAGAAGGGAAATGCTATTAAAATTTTGTTGAATCTATTAAATTGAAATGATTTATACGATTTAATTATATTACTGTATTTTTAATTAGAAGTAGGATGACCCATCAACAAAGCGTCAATGATCAGTTAATATAATATTAAGCTATAAAATTTTATTAAAAACTAAACTGTTTATGCAGTTTTAATTTATATCATATTTTTTAATTGTAAGGAAGAATTATTTTACTGATCACAACTAGATGTATCAACAACAACGAAAAATGGAAGGCTCAATAAGTTGGCATTTTAATAATGATGTGCGTGTATTTATTGAATTCACTTTAAGTAAAAATGAAAAAACGATAGAGAAATCCGTAGTCCATGTAGTAATGGAAATTGTTAAAGCATTTGATACTAGAAATAGTAAGAGTTCATTTTCATCAGTATAGTTTTGTGCCAAACTATTAGGTTTGGGATTGTCATAGAGAAATTTTAGTATCTAATCCTGTATAAGTTGAGAAGATAGCGAGTAATGAAATTGTTACAATGAATCCCATAGAACATATGGTCAAAGATGCAACACATTCAATATTTTCTATTGCTCAATTTGTTAATGACAATGTTCATGCAGAAGATAACTAAATAGTAAAGCAAATAAAATATGATTTATTGGACGCCGTAAAGAAACCTCTTTGAAAAGACCAATTATAAGTAATATATTATGATGAAATCTAAATACAAAAACCTCATGTAAGATGGATTTATAGTTGTTCTACTAGTTGCAAAGTGGCATATGCTTCCTAATAATTTGATGTGCGAAAATCATTATGAAGAGAAAAAACTTATGTTGACTTTTGGTTTAATTACCGTATCAAAAAGTAGTAACGCTTGCATGCTGTTTCGGAAAGAAGATACACTACAAGATAAGTTGAAAATAGCGACAGACGATAGTGACGGAATTTTTTGTCCCTATATTTGAAACAGATTTAGGTGTGATCCACAAGGGATAATTTTAAGATTTTTCTATTTTATTTTTTTATATTATCACCAACAATTTTTTTATCTGCCACTGAACCAATGCAAATTGCACCAATGAATAAATATTGATACTAAATTTCGTTGCAAATTGAGGTAGATTACGGATGAAATTTTTTAAAGCTATTTCACAATAGATTTTCCAAGGAATTTGCAAGGGATGTTTATTCAATTTAGAATTTTCTGAGGAATTTTGTTATCAATTAGTTAGAATTTTGAAAGGCTTATCCAATTCAGCAATGTTGAATTTTATAATATACATATTTAATAATCAATAACAAATGATTAATAATTATAAACTAAAAAATATTTTTAATAATTAAATTTTATTGATTAATGATTATTCAGTAATAATTGATAATTAACAATAAAAATTAAATAAATTCTTATTATAATAATCAATAAATAACAAAACTTATAGTGTTTAATATTTAATAATTAAAATTTATAGTTAAGTTGAGCACTTAATAGTTCAAAAAAAATTAATATAAATAAACAATAATAAATTTTTGTGAAGAAGTATTAAAATTTTAAATAATATTATTCAAAAATAATAAAATTCCAATTTTATAGTAATGGTGGAAAAATTTCTGCTTGTTTATGGTACATAGTATTAAAATTGTGTATGATGTAAAACATTTCTTTCAATGCATTTATAAAATTCTTATGCAACATTATTATTTCGTTTACAGAAGGTTTTATTCTAAGGTGTTTTACTTTACATGAAAATATTGGTAAGGATAACATTTTGGGCTTTTTAAGTATTCCAATTTTTATGCACGCTTATGGTGACACATCCGGTTTGAAATCCCACAAGTCTACAGCAATGTCGACCTCTGCAAACCCATTAAGTTATTCAACATCATCGTCACTTTATTTATCCTTTCCTGAGGCTACATGCGTTTCTACTTCATTGCGGTGTTTCATTAAAGTTTTATCGTCAATCTCCCGTCGTCCATTGTAACTACCTGAATTTTCAATCAGTTTAAATAGGATTTAAATAGATTCCATTTGCAAAATTCCTACAAGCCACACAAATTATACAACTCCTCCTTCATTTACACGGTTCCTTACACTCATCACTTTCCTATGGAATGGCATTTTCCGATAAGCCCCTTAGCCTCCTTCTTCTTCTCTTCCATTTTCATTTCTATTTTCATTTTAATTTTCTTTCTCTTTTCCACCATTTTTACTTAACACCTCCACCCCTTAGCTCCCCTAACACCGCACCACCTCCTTCCCCCATCACCGCCAGCCAACACCATCTCTACCACCCCATGCGCAGCCCATACCCTTAGGCTGTGGTTCCCACATGCTTCAAAACCCCTCTTTCCCTTTAAAAAATCCCATTTTAATCCCTTTTCTCCACTATTCTACACCCTAGCACCCCCTATACCCTACCCCCTAGCAACCCCTACACCCACCTCCCTGCCCTACACAGCGTAAGGCGTGACACATAGTCCCGACCATGTAACGTCCCGTATTTTTGCCCATCAAATATTTAATTTAATCTATTATTTTAAATATTATATTTGGAATATTTATAGATTTAATATTGAATTCGTTATGTAAAACGAAGTTCGAACGTTATATAAATATAAATTGAGCTCGAAATCGCGCGGCAGTTCGTAATATGGAGTTTTGAACTTTAACTGAGTATACAGTATCCGATATAAGTCGGATTTCTATAAAACAAGAAACGTTGGGATTGTGATCATTATAATTTTTTTAATGGAAGAGAAAAATCCAGATTTCGTATTATAATTTGTAAGTTATGGCCAAATCAAATTTCAAAATAGTAGCTATGCAAATCGTTAATAAACGATAACGTTTATTTATGTAATTTAAATGGATTTACACGAAATTGGGATATCCTTTAACTTAGAAAAAAAATGTAAACATTGAGTTTTAGATCTAGGGTGGTTTATTTTGAAGATATACCAAATTCCATTTGGACACATTAGATAATATTGATTTGTTTTTATCCTAGATATTATCGCTTAGATTATATTACTTTCTAGTTTATAAATGAATATGGATGGTAAAACAACTACTTCTCATTTTAACGTTAATATTAAAATTTCCAGTTAATTTATAAATATTATTATTAAATAACTATTATTAGTTATTATTATATTCTTAGATATAAATAATACAGTGTACTTATTTTCAGTGGATTGTTGTTTTACACACTTGACAATACACTAGTTTGGTCAACTGTGAGACAAATATCATATGCTGGGAAAGAATAAATCAATGGTACAAGGGAAAGTTGCCAACGAAAAGATCTAGCATTCTATTTTATATTACCAAATGAACCTTTCACAGATGACAACTTCCAAGGAAACAATGCCTACCCTAAATAATGCTCAACTACATTACAACATAAGATATCCATGTACATCATCGATTTACAGAAAATCAAAAACAGTTAGAATATATATATATATAATTTACATCATCAGAATCGAAACAGCTAAATTTTATATATATTCAAATCTCTACAGATTATGAACAGTTAAATAAAACAGTACAATTGACAAGGAAATAAATACATGAGTACATCAAAATCTACAATGAATAGCTAGATATATTTATACATATAGTCGAAATCTCATGAACCAAATCCACACTAGGATTGTCCTGCCATACATTAAATACAGAATGTATAGGTTACAAATCAAATCTTCAAATGGAATTAAAAATTCAAATAGCCACAGGAATAGCTTACAGCTAGAAGACCACTGTCGCAATTTTCTGAATTTAACAATCATATCATAGACAGTATCACAGTTCGATCCCAGTTGGAAAGAAAGAAAACATCATAGGAAAACATATTACAATTTCAATCTTTAAAATGAAATAAAAGAATTCAATGGCTTCATGAAGTAGACGAATAAATATTTCGAATAGCTTCCTCCTACCAAATTTATAAATTGACAGTTCAAACAGTATATGTTAGGATTGCCTCGCATGTTGTTAAGGAGGAATGATGGTTTGGAATTAATAGTCCCACATCATGGAATAAATTGAAGGAGTTGAGTACAAATATGAGCTGGTAGGCACGTAACATAAGGGATTCCTTTTGTTATATGGGAGTTGTATGCCAGCTCATATGCGTGCAAGGAAGGGGGCTTTGTTCCGACCATCGTTACATAACAGTGGTATCATAGCCGAAGGTTCGGACTGGGACATGCAGGCAAGGCAGTGCTGTCAAAAGATACTCGTAGGATGCGAGTCAAGGGGGAGACCGTTAGGATTGCCTTGCATGTTGTTAAGGAGGAATGATGGTTTGGAATTAATAGTCCCACATAATGGAATAAATTGAAGGAGTTGAGTACAAATATGACCTGGTAGGCACGTAACATAAGGGATTCCTTTTGTTATATGGGAGTTGTGTGCCAGCTCATATGCATGCAAGGAAAGGGGCTTTGTTCCGACCGTCGTTACATAACAGTATATATATATATATATATATATATATATATATCTAAACAAACGAGTACATGAAAATCCAAAAATCTATAGTTTGAATCTCTGGATTGATTTACACTTGCCTAGTTTGATCACTGTCTCCTTTTGAACAAACAAACAGTACTGAAAACCAATACTAAATTCATTAAAAAATCTCCTGCTGAATATCATGTATCCATCAACACTACCCATCACAAGTAAGAAATCTAATAAAAGAATTGCCTAAGCTTTTTGTAGCAAAATTACCAAGGCTAGCCACTGATGGACGTTTACCTTATCTTTAATTTGCAACATTATAAATAGAGGTATACACGCAGTATGATATTGACCCATTCCAAAACCCATACGAACAAACACAGTAAAGGAAAACCTCTCAAACTACTGGGAAAAATCTAAACGAAAATAAAACAGCAAAAAAAATCAGTTAAATACTTATCTGCGTTGAAAATCCACGTCTGAATACTTTGGACGGATTTGCTGATGATTTTGTTCAAGGCCAAGGACTTAGGGTTTGGTTAAATCCTCACGGTGGAAGCCTCAGCTCGAGTAGTGGTGTGATATACACGTAAATGTGTATATTTTATCCGCTTATTTATCTTATTTTATCTTTAAAATAACTGATACTATGTATTTATAGTTGTGTTTCCAGATTATTTGAGATGAATGGATTAATGCACTTAATTGTTGAAAAGCTTGAAGATTTTGTGCAAGAGGAGTGTTGATTTTTAGATCTAGATTAAAGCTTGAAGATCTGAAGAGATGTTGTTGTTCAACTACTTTCTGCTGCAAATTTCAGAGTTAAGATTCAATGCTTTTCTGATTACTTGGAGTTCTTATTCATACTCAAGGCAATTGGAGTTGAAGCCCGCAACTTATTTTCTCTGCATGCGTTCACACTAGCTCAATTGCAAGGCTTCTCATTCAAACGTGTTCACGCTTAGCTACTTGATTTACTTGTTATTTTGAAAATGGGTTTTTGTCCCACATTGTGTAATGAGCCTCTTTGCCTTGGCCAATACAACTATAAATACCTTGTTTCTTATTCATGTAAAAACACATTGGGTTTTATTCTGTAATTCTCTTCTTGGAATAAAATCATTCTTTTTCCCCTGTTCTATTTAGTTTTAGTTGTATTTTATTTATGTTTGTTATTTTCTTTTTCTCTTCTTCTTTAGCTATGTCTAGCTAATCCCCTTTTGATTAGGGGGTGATGACGCTAATAGATATGATTCAACATGAATCACATAGCCAATAGATGAGGACTTTATATATGTAGATCTGGATATGAATCAAGGGTTAGATCTGAACCTTCATATTCTGTGTCGTGTAAGAGTTATGCTTCTTCACAGGGTATATTCGTGTTCGATCTGACAATTATCATATTTAGATCTAATTTTAGGGTTTTAGAAATTAATTAGTGAATATGTCCTGATAGTCTATGGTTGTTTAAGAGCTCAGCTCCTGCATAGGCTATGCTTGTTGTTATTTACTTATTTGTTTCTGAGAACCTAATTATCGTTGATTCATATGTGTGACAGAAATATGAATTAGGTCTATATTTATTTGTTGGCTATTGATGAGTGTGAATCCAATCTATGTCATTATCCCCTAATTGCTTTCTCTTATTATATAAATCTCTCTTTTTATTTAATTGATGTTATTTTCTGTGTTTTCAATCAATCAAAATCCTGGAATAACTTGATTGGATTTATTAATTAAAATATTTTTGGTCCCAGAGTTCGACACCCTCTACAACAATCCTTGTTGTTTAGGAAAGCCGAACGGATTTTACAGTTGTTTACAATTGTATAATTTATTCGCAAAAAAAATTTGGCGCCGTTGCCGGGGACCAAAATAATTTAAATTCGTAGATCCTTCGGGTTAATTTTTATTTTATTTTATTATATTTAAAAAAAAAAGAAAAAACACAAAAATATTTTTGTTTTGTTTTGTGTCTATTGTTTTCTAGCATAGATAGAAAAAAGAAAAAAATCTTGATTTGTTTGATTTGGTGTTAGTCAATGATACTGTAATCTTCCTACCAAAAGAAAAAAATTGCAATTTTGTGTTTGATTTCTTTCCTCTTTCATTGCCAATTTCAATTCTTTCCCTGTACAATTTCTTTCCTTTTTTTTATATTTTCTGGAAAAAAAATCCTTCTGCCAATATTTATTTCCTTCTTTTTTTTCTTCTTGCCTTGTGTTATTTTTCTATTTACATACCCTTCACCATCTTTGTATTCTCTATTTCCATCTTTGCATCGTCCATATTCAGAGACTCCCCATCTCTAAGTCGCACAAAACAATCCTCTACACCAACTTCTTGCCTTCAAACTTCAACACAGACCCTCAATCACTTCATCTCCTTCCACTACTCATGCAAATTCCTCAATCTCCCTCCTTCAACACAAGCCTTCACTACCCACCAACATCCACAAAACCCATACAACGTTCATCTCTTCAATCCAAAGTCCACCCCTTCACCAATTGCCGAACACAGTTCAATCCACCACAAACCCAGTCATACCCCACCCGAATCCGCAGTCCCTCTCTACCTCCTTTCACGTTCAAAGACCACCCCTTCAAATACTATCTCCACTACACAAGTAGACATCAGAAATCAACTCAGTTCACGCCCCCTTTTCCAAAAATCACCATACTGTTGCCATCTGCCATCCACAACTTTACCCAAACCCATTGCAAAAACCAGCTTCTACATCAAGCATACACACCCACTTCAGTCACCACGCACAAATCTCCTACAAACCCAAACCCAAAAACTCCCTCACCTTCATCAAACAATTCACCATACACCAGTTCAGCTACATAACCAAATCCGAAGCCGCCCTTCTAATACCCCTGTTCACACAGACCCTAGAACCAAGCACCAGAAACCCTCTTTCATTATCGTGGTAACAAAACTCAATCGCACCCTCAGAAAAATCTCGCAACAAACTTTCACAGTCCATCCACTAATTCACCACTTGGTTCACAACAACCCATAAGCCTTCCAAAACCACCATACCCTATCAACAATACATCACGCACCCAACACAGCAGTTCCTTAGCTTCCGTGGTACCACCGCCAAAACCCCCTCATCCTCAGACTAATAGCCAACCTCCAGTAATCACATCACACTCCTACAGAGCCACCAAAACAGACTTCAATTCAAAACAGGAAACATAGGCAAACCCCTCACCAGGACGTGAAGCGCCCAGTTCATCCAAGTTCACTCTGAAGTAATCACAAGCCAGACCGGAAATTTCACCGACCGCAACCAGAATCGATCATCACCACTCCAAAACCCTCGTTCATTACAAAACCTCACCGCCCAAATTCTGATCGCAAGTGCCACGAAACCAAATCCAAATTTGAGATCTTTCAAGCAGGTTCAAGGAAAAAAGAAGAAGAAGGGGGCGGATTTTGAGCAAGTTCTCCCAGTTATTAAGCTTTGTTTGATACTTGAGTGGTGCCGCCCTGATTGGATAGATTTATTGTTGAATTGGTCATTGTTTTTGTGAACTAATATTTTGTTTCTTTATTTTGGTGCATCCTACTTGTTTTAAACCAGTTTAGTTGTGTGGATAGATTTATAGGAGGCGACAACAACAGAACGCAACAGACAATTTAGGGTTGGAGCGGTTGCACACCAAGTGGGGTGTGAACGCGCTAGCGCGACTCAACTGCACTGGACGGACTGCCGATCAAGGTGAGTATTTTCTAACTCTATAGGGACTGCTGCTGCAAAGAAAAAATATATATAGACATTGCTTGTAAAAATCTTCTACAGGGCATCGGCTTGCTTGTTAAAAAAAATTTGTTTTTTTATTATTTATTTCTGCAATTGCCTGTTCTGTGACTGTTCTGAGATTGTTCATTCTGTTACTGATTAAAACATTAAAAAAAATATTTGCATTCATCTTAGTTTTGTTTTTATTTTCTAAGGACTTCGTTATATTTTGACAAATTGGTTTAGTTCTAACGGATTATTTCTCGGTGTCTAGACTACGGCAGAGTAATAATTGTTTATAAATATTACGGTGATTCGTAAATATTATATCGGTTGTTCCACTGAAAGTACTTAAACCTTCGGCTGCATTGCTAGGGTGATTCCTGGTGCACTGATAACTCCTGTCCATTAACCGGCTGAGAAATCTTTTGTTGAAATAAATCAAACTGTCATTATATAATTCTAGAGAGTGTAAATAAGTAATTTGCATTAGGGTCATTTAAAAAAAAAGGATTTCAGAACAATTCTCGTTTTGTAAAAAATTCTATTCGCTGCTCAAATTTGTTTTTTCTCGTCTTCCCTTATTCTTCTCACTAGTGCATGCGTAATTGGACTCGTGATCCTTCAGATAATCATTTAGTTCGAACAAACATTCCTTTAACCATGGCCGAAGAAAATCCCCCTCGATCTCTTATGGATAGATAATTCCCCGATCGGGTTTCTATTCCTTCTTGCATCATATTGCCTGCCCCAACGGGTAACCACTTTGAAATTCATTCGAATCACATAAATACTCTTCCAAAGTTCGACAATCTAGAATGTGACGATCCTTATATTTTCTTAACCAAATTTGAACAAGTTTTTGCAACCATGAAATTTCAACAATTAAGTGACGATGGAATCAAACTTAGGTTAATTCCATTTGCACTTACCGATTATGCTGATAAATGGTTGTATAGCTTGCCTTCAAATACGATTGGAACTTGGGGTGAATTTGTGAACATTTTTCTAAAGAAATTTTACCCTCTGGAAAAAACATCCAAAATTCGAAACGAAATCGTCAATTTTCATCAATTTGGGGGTGAATCCTTTGCAAAATATTTTGAAAGATTTAAAGAGCTTCTAGTCAAATGTCCACATCACAATTTCGAAAAATGGACTCTTTGTCAAATTTTATACGATGGACTTGAAAATAACTCTCGAACTATGCTCGAATCGATGTGCCAAGGAAATTTTCTAGCCCAAGATCACAATGCCGCTTGGTAATTCCTCGAAAATTTGGCCGAAAAATCAGCTCAATGAGAAAGATCTAACGAGAAATCGATTTATTCCCGATCTAACGCTCATTTGATAGGATCATCAGTAGCCTTGGAAGCAAAAATAGACGCGATGATATCCAAATTTGATAATGTCCTTTCATCAACTCAAATAAATCAAGCTCAAGCATCTCAGACCTCATGTTACAAATGTAACGATCCTAACCACATAGTCGATCAATGCCCACATTCATTGGAACAACTCAATGCATTTAACAAAGCTAGAAACCACCCATTCTCCCTAACGTACAATCCAGGTTGGAGAAACCATCCTAACTTCTCTTGGGTCCAAAACAATGCAAATTCGAATGCGGTTCGACCTACTTTTCAATCATTTTCGAATAATCCTTTGAAACCTCCCTTTCAACAAACTCAATTCCAACATCCTGCGCCACCTTCTCAAAACCAAGCGCAACAATCTTTTATTCCCAAGACGAAAAACGATTGACATCACTGGAGAAAACTCTTGAAGAACTGACTAAAGCGACAACTCAAAATCCCCAATCAAATAGCAATCTTCAAAATTTATTGACTTCGCACATGCAAAACACGAGTCAATCGATCGCTAAACTTGAAATGCAAATGAGTCAGTTAGCCACTTCCATAAGCGAACGGGAAAGAGGTACTTTCCCGAGTCAACCAATTCCAAACCCCAGCCGTCAAAATCCTAACTCCAACCAAATTCACATTATTCAAGATTCAAATGTTAGTCACTTGAATGCGGTCACGACTCTTAGATCTGGCAAAAAGATTGACAACCATGTGGTCAACCCAAGCAATTTACCGGACAATCTTCCAACTCCGACCGAAAATTCGATGAACTCAGATCAAAACATTGAGCCAATTTCTGACAAAGACCATCCTCAAACTCATATAGCCCAACCCACTGAGTTGTCTGCTCCATTTCCTCATAGACTCCGACCTAGGAAAAAGACGGACCAACTAGAGAAGATCCTTGAAATATTTAAGCAAGTTAAAGTGAACATTCCTCTTTTAGATATTATTCAACAAGTTTCATAGTACGCGAAATTTCTAAAAGATTTGTGCACTCAAAAATGTCATACACAAGTACCTAAGAAAGTGTTTCTAGCGGCAACTCTAAGCGAAGTCTTGTCCCAATCAATGCCAGTGAAATACAAAGATCATGGTTGCCCCACAATATCATGTACTATTGGGGACAAGAAAATTGATAGATGCCTGCTAGACTTAGGTGCTAGTGTTAACTTACTTCCATACTCCTTCTATCGCCAATTAGGGCTAGGAGAACTGAAACCCACCAAGGTTAACCTTCAGCTTGCTGACCGTTCAATTAAGAAACATGTGGGTGAAATCGAGGATGTATTGATCAAAATAGGCGAATTCATCTTTCCTGTTGATTTCATTGTCCTAGAAACTCAACAGGTTAGCAATCCTGCAAACCAGATCCCTTTGATTCTAGGACGACTCTTCTTAGCAACATCTAATGCTCTCATCAACCATAGAAATGGGTCTATGAAACTTTCCTTCGGTAGCATGACTGTTGAGCTAAACATCTTTAGAACCGAAAACTCTCCTAACTCTTATGTGGACCAGTTTTCTGAAATACATGCGGTCCATGACAATGATCCTGAGCTCGATCATCTGAACAACGAAATTGAATCAAATTACGAAACATTATTTCAAGATATTCCCGAAAATGTCTCTGATTCAATTCCTGTTGAGCCACTCACAATTGAACCTATTCCTCAACCAATTTCTTCGGTTGAGTCGTCCCCAAAATATGAACTCAAAGTGCTGCCCAGTCATCTTATGTACGCTTACTTAGGGGACAATGAAACTTTTCCTGTCATCATCGCTTCTGACCTTACTTTAGAGCAGGAACAATAGCTCCTTCCCATTCTTAAGAAAAATAAGGAAGCAATTGGTTGGGCCATGGCTAATATTAAGGGGATTAGTCCGATAGTCCAACATAGAATCGACCTTATAGATGATGCCAAACCTACTCGTGATCCCTAGCGTCGACTAAACCCCATCATGAAAGAAGCAGTTCGTACTGAAATCCTTAAATGCCTTGACAATGGAATCATCTACCCAATTTCCGATAGTCAATGGGTTAGTCCAATTCATGTTGTACCTAAGAATTCAGGGATTACCGTGATCCAAAATGAAGCTAGCGAGCTTATCCCAACCCGCACGCAGACCGGTTGGCGTGTCTGCATTGACTATAAGAAACTTAACGCTGCAACACGTAAGGATCATTTCCCTCTGCCATTTCTCGATCAAATGTTAGAACGACTAGCTGGTCATGAGTACTATTGTTTCCTTGACGGGTACTCAGGCTATAATCAAATCCCTATTGCTTTTGAGGACCAAGAGGAAACCACTTTCACTTGTCCATTTGGTACATTTGTGTACCGTCATATGCCTTTTGGTCTCTATAATGCACCTGCAACCTTTCAGAGGTGCATGATTAGCATTTTTTCTGACATGATCGAGCGATTTTTGGAAGTGTTCATGGATGATTTTTCCATCTTCGGGGATTCCTACACTGAGTGTTTACATCACCTGGATCTTGTTCTTAACCGTTGCAAAGATAAACACTTAACGCTTAATTGGGAAAAGTGTCACTTCATGGTTAAACATGGCATTGTTTTAGGACATGTCATCTCTAATAAAGGAATTGAAGTAGACAAAGCCAAAATTGAGGTTATCTCGAATCTTCCCATTCCCAAATCCGTTAAGGACATCCGATCTTTTTTAGGTCATGCTGGCTTCTATCGTCGCTTTATAAAGGATTTTAGCAAAATCACTCGACCTTTGACCAATCTTCCTGGTAAGGATGTTCCTTTCGACTTCAATTCTGATTGCATTTCATCTTTTGAGCATCTTAAAAATGAACTTGTCTCTGCCCCAATCATCAGCTCTCCCAACTGGAAGCTGCCTTTTGAAATCATGTGTGATGCCTCGAATTTCGCTGTAGGCGCTGTCTTAGGACAATGCATAGATAAAATTCTTCATGTCATTTACTACGCGAATAATACTTTGAATGATGCCCAAATCAATTATACGACCACTGAAAAAGAACTTTTGGCGGTTGTTTTTGCTCTAGAAAAATTCAGGCCTTATCTAGATGGCTCACACATCACGGTTTATACCGATCATTCTGCACTTAGGTATCTTTTCTCTAAAAAGGATGCTAAGGCTTGTCTTATTCGTTGGATCCTCCTACTTCAAGAATTTGACATTACCATTAAGGATAAAAAAAGACCCGACAACGTTATTGCGGACCACTTGTCTCGTCTTCCAAATGCCCCGTCTTCTTCTCTTCCGATCAATGAGAATTTCCCAATGAACAACTATTTTCTTTATCCACTGATCCTTGGTTCGCTGACATTGTCAACTACTTAGTCACCAAGCAGACCCCTTTATTTTGGTCTAAGCAGGATAAGCACAAATTCTTTTCCCAGTGAAACTTTTTTATTGGGACGACCCCTATCTTTTCTAGTATTGTCCCAACCAAATTATTCGAAGGTGTGTTCCCGACACTGAAACTCACAATGTCCTCTCTTTCTGTCATGACCAAGCCTATGTGGTCACTTCGGTCCCAAAAAGACAACCAAAAAGGTTCTCCAATCGGGTTTCTACTGGCCCAACCTTTTCAAAGACGCGTACGAGTTTTGCAAAACTTGTGATCGATGTCAATTCTTAGGGAAAATTTATAAATGGAATATGATGCCCCTAAACCCCATTCTAGAGGTCGAAATTTTTGATGTGTGGGGTATAGACTTCATGGGACCCTTCCCTAATTCTTTTGGGAACATTTACATCCTCTTAGTTGTCGATTATGTTTCTAAATGGGTCGAAGCTGTTCCATGCAAAACAAACGATAACAAGGTTGCTGTACGCTTCTTGAAAGAAAATATCTTTTCTAGGTTTGGCACACCTCGCACAATAATCAGCGACAACGGGACACACTTCTGTAATCGTTCTTTCGAAGCCCTCATGAGAAAGTATTCGATAACCCACAAGTTATCCACTCCTTACCATCCTCAAACTTGTGGGCAAGTTGAAGTATCGAATAGGCAGATTAAACAAATCCTTGAGAAAACTGGGAATCGAAATCGTAAAGATTGGTCCCAAAAGTTAACCGACACTCTTTGGGCTTACCGCACCGCTTTCAAAACAAACTTAGGTATGTCCCCTTATCGGTTGATTTTTGGTAAGCCATGTCACTTTCCAGTTGAACTAGTACATAGAGCATTATGGGCAATAAAAACTTTGAATCTTGATTTAGAGCAAGCAGGTGAACATAGGAAGCTTCAACTTAATGAACTTGATGAAATTCGAAATGATGCCTATGAAAATGAACGAATTTACAAGGACAGAACAAAAGTTTTTCATGATAAATCAATTTTACGTAAAACTTTCATTCCAGTTCAAAAAGTTCTATTGTATGACTCAAAACTGCATTTATTTCCGGGTAAGTTAAAATCTAGATGGACAGGACCTTACACTGAACGGACTATTTTCCCATATGGTGCGGTAGAAATTGAGAATCCAACTGATGGATCATCCTATAAGGTCAATGGTCAACGCCTTAAACCTTACTTGGAACCAATACCCAACCAAGAGGAAGAGCTTATAGTCCTCCATGAGCCATATTACATTCGGTAAGACGCACTAACCCTCTTTTGTACATATGTAAATAATCTCTTATTTTATTTTTCCTTTCACTAAGATATGTCTGATTAAGACTGTGAGGACACAGTCACACTCAAGTGTGGGGGGGAATTTACATTACATCAGCAATCAAATGTTATGAACTAGGTCATTCATTAACAAGGATTAACTTAAATTCATAAATAACACCTTGGTTCTTGTTTGATAAGTTGAATTGTTGGGTGATGGGAGTGAACATTATTTATTCATTGAGTCGTAATGTGTCTTTTTAAGATGCTAGCTTGAGACTGTGCAGACGTTAGTCGTGTTCTGGAGTAAGCGTGTCAACCCTTGTTATACATGTTAGAATATGCAAGTAAAAATAATAATAAAAAACAAATAATAATGATTTGCACTTACATTTATTGGATTTTCTGAGTTCATTTTCATGCATAATATTTTCTTTTCCACTCAAGTTTTCAAAATCATAAGTTCTAAATCCACTTGGCCCACTTAATGAGAAATGACTCATTGTAGCGTTCTTCTTCGATACCCCACATTATTCAAACCCAAGTTTTTAGTCGATTTACATCCTTATTTCGACAAGTTTATCTTATATTGGTATGCTCATGAACCTTTGTTTAAAGGTCAAAAAAGTCACTTTTTATACCAATATTACACCACCCACTCCGTACTTGTTTTAAGGTAGGATAACCATATACCACATCTTATTTTATATGGGTTATCTATCTTACGAAACTTTGCTTATCATTCCTTTCAGCTTTTTGTATAACATCAATCCAGACTTGTGTGTTGAACTAAGGTTATAGAAGTAGAGTAACTAGGGCACAAAACTTTCATTTCATGAAGTGTTGGTTTAGTAGAGGAGGAATCAAATGAAATAATGTACGGTATCATTCCATTCCATCTCCACTCATCATTCATCATGGAAAAGAAAAAAAATGAAAGAAAAAAGGAAAAAAAGGGAAAAAAAGAGAAAAAAGAAAAAAATGAAATAAAGAGAGAGTCTCTCTGAATAAAATAGTCATTCATCATTCTTGACTATAAAAGCATTCAATTCCATTCCATCCACATCCATTCTACCGTACTTGGAAGTGAGGATTGTAGTAGAGGAGATGAAAGGAAATAAAAATGTTCATATGTGCCTTAGTATTACTTTATCTTTTGTAATTTGAAGTTCAACTAATACTCTTGCCCTCGTATCTAGAATATTTTTAGAACTTACAAAATTCTCCTTCATTTATGCATAACTCACATCCAATACATTACAATTACATTGGTGCAAAATTATTCAAAAAAAAAGTTGAATAAATGATTGGATGTACATTGTCGATGTGTAGAACTTTGGTTGACACCACACTCTTAACCTTCAAGACAATTACAGTGTTATCAAGGAATTACGATTCAGCTTGGAAAATTTTATTCACTTTTGCACCAATTATGGGATGGACAATTTGGGATTGAACCGTTATTATTGGAGTTAGGTAAAGTCCTTAGAATGTGAAAGACCTTAAATATATTGTTTGATTAATCCACGTACATAAGACGCTTTGGATTTTGTGGGTAGTATCCGCTGAAAACCCTCACGAGACAACACTCGTCCTACTGGGGACACCCAGAGGTTTAACGGCTTGTTGCATATGCTAAATGCAATCGTGTTTCCTACGAAAGTGTGACATATCTTAGTTTAGTTTATTCGCGGACGAATAAAACGATAAGTGTGGGGGTATTATTTGATATACACGTAAATGTGTATATTTTATCTGCTTATTTATCTTATTTTATCTTTAAAATAACTGATACTATGTATTTATAGTTGTGTTTCTAGATTATTTGAGATGAATGGATTAATGCACTTAATTTTGAAAAGCTTGAAGAATTTGTGCAAGAGGAGTGTTGATTTTTAGAGCTGGATTAAAGCTTGAAGATCTGAAGAGATGTTGTTGTTCAACTACTTTTTGCTGCAGATTTCAGAGTTAAGATTCAATTCTTTTCTGATTACTTGGAGTTCTTATTCATACTCAAGGCAATTGGAGTTGAAGCCCACAACCTAATTTCTCTACATGCGTTTACACTAGCTCAATTGCAAGGCTTCTCATTCAAACGTGTTCACACTTAGCTACTTGATTTACTTGTTATTTTGAAAATGGGTTTTTGTCCCACATTGTGTAATGAGCCTCTTAGCCTTGGCCAATACAACTATAAATACCTTATATCTTATTCATGTAAAAATACATTGGGTTTTATTCTGTAATTCTCTTCTTGGAATAAAATCGTTCTTTTTCCCCTGTTCTATTTAGTTTTAGTTGTATTTTATTTATGTCTGTTATTTTCTTTTTCTCTTCTTCTTTAGATATGTCTAGCTAATCCCCTTTTGATTAGGGGGTGATGACGCTAATAGATATGATTCAACATGAATCACATAGCCAATAGATGAGGACTTTATATATGTAGATCTGGATCTGAATCAAGGGTTAGATCTGAACCTTCATATTCTGTGTCGTGTAAGAGCTATGCTCCTTCACAGGTTATATTCATGTTCGATCTGACAATTATCAGATTTAGATCTAATTTTAGGTTTTTAGAAATTAATTAGTGAATCTGTCCTGATAGTCTATGGTTGTTTAAGAGCTCAGCTCCTGCATAGGCTATGCTTGTTGTTATTTACTTATTTGTTTATGAGAACCTAATTATCGTTGATTCATATGTGTGACAGAAATATGAATTAGATCTATATTTATTTGTTGGCTATTGATGAATGTGAATCCAATCTATGTCATTACCCCCTAATTGCTTTCTCTTATTATATAAATCTCTCTTTTTATTTAATTGCTGTTATTTTCTATGTTTTCAATCAATCAAAATCCTGGAATAACTTGATTGGATTTGTTAATTAAAATATTTTTGGTCCTAGAGTTCGAACCCCTCTACAACAATCCTTGTTGTTTAGGAAAGCCGAACAGATTTTATAATTGTTTACAATTGTATAATTTGTTCGCAAACATGGTGGTTCTTGAAGCGTGAAGTTGCGGTGGCACCTTTGGTTGCTGAAACGATGAACGAAATTGGGGTTGGACGGAGCGGCAGGAGACAGAAGATGTAGGGGTTACGATTTAGTTACTCTCGATTTCCGATGAAGAGAGAAGCAAGGCAATGGGATTTGTTCTCTTTTTTCCGGCATGGAAGGGTTTTGATTTTTGAGGCGGCGGATGAATTATGTGGAAGAGGGATCCGCTCTTTTATTTGAATAAGGTGGAACGGGTTCTTTAATGCTAAATGGGCTCAAACAAATAAGGTGAGGCCCAAGAATTTAATTAAATTAAAGATTAGTAAATTTTAAAATCCATTTAAACTTCTAGACTAACTAATGTTTTGAATAAAACATCATTTACTGTTTGATTCAGGATAGGATTGGGCAGAAAATATTGGTGCCTGCTCTGAACAGAGAAAAATGAAGCAGCTTATTTTGGTAAAGAAGGAAACTTGGGCCCTTGTATTTAACGGTACTCGCAGGGACAATCGAGGTATATAAACAAAGAGAGAAAAGGGGAATCGGGCTTCAAATTTTATTTGAAACGGATCATCCCTTAGTTTCAAACGAAGTTTATTTCTTTAAATATAAAGATTTAGTAAAATTAGTTAAGGTTTAAACAATAATTGGGAATTTAATTATTTATTTAAATTTGTGTTAGATTAAAATATTGATAACTAAATTATATGATATCAAAATGGGAGAAACAAGGTGCCGTTGGAACTGCAGTGACAAGCACTGCATTATGGAACAGTCGTGAACGTAACTGGAATCAAACGGGATTTTAATTAAATTGAACACTCGTTTAATTTAATTAAAACCAACCATTCAAACAACCGTATCGACTCAAGGCGAGTTAAACTCACTCAGTTCTTCCCATTTATATTTTGTATAAATTGGGTTTTTATTTTATGTGTTCTGGTTGCTAGTGATTGATTGTTTGCTAGTTATATATTTATTTGTTATTTTAACCAATGAAATTAAACCGTCGTTTAATTTCAGTGAAGTGCCAAATCGTTACTTTAACGATTGAACCCAATAAAGGTAACTTACTTTGTTGGTCTCGTTTATAAAATAAACGTGTTTAGATTATTTGTAATTTTCGAATCGCTTGTGAATTGGTTGATGTTAAGTGGTCGTTATTTCTCATTATCAGTTAAGTGAAACTGAATGACCTGATTTGTGATAATCAATTTGAATACAGGGAAGAACAGGTTGGAGGGATCCAATGGGATTCCTTAAATATATTATTTATTTCCATATTGTGATTGGGTAATTGATTTTAGTAGTGATCATTGACTGAAAATTTAACCTGTGTTTTGTTTTAACCAATGGGCTATATTGGTTAAGTAATCAGCAGTAAATGGCCTAAAAATAAATTGTTTTGTTTTATGTTGATTTACCGTCAGGCAAATCGACAGAGATGAAGTTATAAAATTTATTTTATAACTGGAGATAACTTTTGAAATATATTATTTTGAATAAAAGTTTATTTAAAGGTAATAAATAATTATTATTTATTATTTAAGTTATAATTAGTTATTAATTTATTTTATAAAGTAAATTCTGATGTTAATCGAATTTATAAGTATGAGAATAAGAATTAACCTAACGGTTAAGTTGTATAATTATTTTAACAATTTAATGAAATCATTTAAATTAATTATATTATTAATTAATTAAAGTGAGAACAAATTGGAATAGGTTAATTAGATAACCGTGCCTTGAGTTGACTAAGTCAACCATTGTAATTGGAATTGATTTTAAATTAGTTTGATTGAATTAATCTAATAAAATAGTTTAATGAATATTATTAAATTTTAATAAAATTTAAAAAAGGGTTTACTATTTATTTTAGTTAATAAGGAAATTAACTACCAATGTAGTTAATGATTGAAATAAATTATTATTTTAATTAATAATAATTTAGAAAATTTCTTTTTAATGGAAATTCATTTAAAATGTAATCGAAGTTGAAATGAAATCTAAGGCAATGGTGAAAGGAGTTTATGAACAGGTTTTATACCCGAAATTGTTATAACGAAGTTATAAAAGGGGAATTTAAGCAATAGCTTAAATAAATGTGACTCAAATATTGGAATTAAGTAGAAAGGGAATTGAGAACAGAAAGGGTTAGGATAAACCAGAATTCATTTAAAGCGATGATGTGTTATATCATTAATTTTACATTAACGTTACCTAATAATGGGATTAAGTACAATTGGGAATTGAAATACGAATTTCAAGCAGGAAATGATGGAATGGATTTTTAAAGGGATTAGTGAAAGTGAATTTGATAAAAAGAAGTGGTCGTAGGATTTTGTAATCAAATCCGAATTATAAAAAAAGAATTTGGTTTGAGAGGTAGAGGTTAAAAGAAGGTGGTTTATAAGAGATTACTTAATTATGGAATTAAGGAAAAATGATTATATCCCAGAAAGAGATTTTCAAAGTAAAAAGGTTTTAAGAAACCATATTTGAATAAAATAGTTAAATAGAATTGGTGTGGATATTGGAATGAAAGATTGGTTTTTGGATTACAACTGGTAAATATCTTAAGATATGAACGTTGTTGATCAAGGTTTGAGAGGTAATTAAAATACCCCAACTTGAACGACTTCAGAATTATCTGAGGATGATATTAGTTGGTAATGTGAAAGGAGTTAGTAAAAATTTATTATTTCCATTAAAGAAATAATAACGCAAAGTTTAATGAAAATTGAGAAAATATATAATAAGGATTCCAAAGTGAAAAGGGAAATAAAAAGGGGTGTATGAAATCATAACGATATTTGTAAGTTAGAAAGGAAACGTAAAGTTTAATTCTATCCCATAAGAATAAGTATGGATTATTGCTTTAAGTAATGAAATAATTTTTTTTAAAGACAATTCTTATGGTAAATAAGAAGCGGAACTATATATATAAGATCGAAATATATAAGAGTTTTTAGATTTACATTTTGTTTTAATTAAAAGGCCAAGTGATGCTGAGTACTGAACCAGTGAACTCGTTGGATTGTCATGATTGAAACACTGTTTATTTTGATAGTTTAATCACTAACTATCAAATCTGCCCAATATGATTGTTGGTACGGAAAAACCAGGATCGAATTTATATTCAAAAACTATTCCGACTAACAAATACGTGAAGATATTAGAAGATGATCGAGATGGAGCCTTGAAGACCGCAGATTTCCATAAACGGAAGAACTGCTACTAATCTCTAGATCGCACTAGAGATAAACTGTGGTTCTGTCGTAGTTGGAATCTACGGGTTGCAAGGAATTCTCGCTACTGATCCATGAGGTGATTCCTATATTAGATGTTGTAGGAGAGTACCTTCAGTTCATCCTGTTCCTGGATGACTTGTATGGACTAATGGCTGACGGAGTATTTTCTTAAACCACGTACATTGATTTTTACAAATATACCAAGTTGGTGGCGAAGAATGGACCTTCTTTAAAACCCAGTGTATATTTGTGGATGTCAATTAGTGATTTGACGGATCTGACGATGTGGCATTCAAAGTGAATGGTGACCAAATATCCCAAAAGATAATTTAAACCTCAAGCCTCACAGCGGGGAAATGACAAAAATCGGGCAGGCAACATGGCTATGTGGGTCGCTCCCATTAGGGTGTATAATCACCTATCTAGAGAAACTCCTTTTGCTTCTTTAATCTATTTCGATGCTGTCCCTTTTCGGGAAACGGTGGTTTGAGCCCAACCGTTGGTGATATACATTCGATACACTCAAGCGAAATGAGTGATCGGTCATGTGAGGGTCCGGTTGCAAGACGTTCTTGTTGAACCCAGTGTATTCGCCTCTAGAGATACACTATCGGCAGGTGGTCCCATACCTTGTCATAGTCGGAATCCAATCTCCAATAAGTGCCCGTGGTTTTGATTGTATACTATATATGTGGAGTGTAAGATGCAAGAATTCCACTAGATTGATATTTACTTGTATTTAGACATTATTATAATATCAGAAAAGATATTGATTTCAAAAATGTTTTGGGTCATCGTAAGGTAAAAACGTCCGTATTTATGTGTGGATTGGTCTTATGATTACCCCTTTCTTTCGAATAGATTTTAGCTTTAAAATCAAGTTGTGTGATACCTAAATACTGTGCTAGTTTTTTTTTTTCCTCACTCCGGTTCAGCAGACTGACCCGGTGTTTTGTAAATGCTCGGGTTAGGCCGGGGTGTACAACTCCAGGTTGTCGGTGGCTGCGAAGTCTAGAGACGAGCTGAAGGTGTTCAGACGTATTATATATATGTTGTGTATTCCGCTGTATATTGTATATGAGGATAAGTTATTATAACTATCCATAGATGTTGATGTACTCTGATACTGTAAGTGTTTTTGAAAGCTCTCAATAAAGATTTATCTCTGTATTATATTTTGTTCCGCTGCAACGTGAGACTATGTGTTGTGATGGTTCTTCTTCTTCTTCTGTTCTAATATTTCTTTCTTATCTCACCCTCTTAATTCTTTCTAATAACGTTCCAGTGTTTTCGGTGTTTGGAAGGTTGGCATAAGTTGTAGGATCTAAATTAACCCTAAAGGGAGGGTGAATAGGGTTTATTGCAAGTTAAATAAATTTAAAATAAAATATCACAGAACAATTGCAGAAAGAAAAATCACACACAAAAAGTACCCAGCTTCGGCTAAACTGTACCTACTGCTGCATTCAAGGTTTCTACTAGGAATTATAAACAATCTCTTCGCTTACAGACTCTTGTAAGCTCGCGACATTCGCTCCCGACTGTTTAAACCCTACGCTCATGTGACAACCCCAAACCCCGTATTGACAGTGGCAAGGGTAATCTTTGGAATATAACACACAAACAGATAGTAGCAGAACAAAATTAAATAAATACGCCAAATAATGTACAATAGAATACACTGGATAAACGTAATCATCAGAGTTACACAGTATACAGGATCATACTTAGTACAAATACAGTTCAGCTATACATAAATGTCTACAGCGGAAAACAACATAATATGTACAATAGGAACTGAACAGCATAAAAAGAGATAAATGATAGAATCCATCTTCAGCTCCAGCTATCTAAAAAGAGCCTGCTAACCTAAAACCAAGGCTGCCCATGTAGAAAAAGGGGCATCCGAGTTTGCAAGTGAAACAAACTACGAGTCAGTCATGGGACTGGTATGAGAAATCTACTTAAAATATTTATAATATGGCTAATCACAGGACCACGCCACTTTCGCGGAACCAGTTTACTCCATTGGATTGCCTGTGCTTTAAAACAAGTAATTCTTTTAAACATCGCAATGCTTTTTATAAAAATGAAGCCATTTTAAGACTCATATCCCATCACACAAAGCAATGCAAACTGGAGGATAGAGTTTTACCTTATAATGGCCAAAATATGCTTGATACGAATAAAACAAAAAAAATTGATATTATTACTAGTGTTTATAGGTTTCAAAAATAATTTCAATCATAACTATC
This sequence comes from Allium sativum, assembly GCA_030737875.1. NCBI lineage: Eukaryota > Viridiplantae > Streptophyta > Magnoliopsida > Asparagales > Amaryllidaceae > Allium > Allium sativum. The sequence continues at coordinate 5,677 of JASFAX010003268.1, read as the reverse complement.
AATTATAGACGGCATGGGTACGATATATCATGTCGCCATATATATATATATATATATATATATATATATATATATACATACAACCAAAAACGCACATGTCGTATTTGGAAATTGGATTTCCATCATGAACCAAGGCAAAAGATAGTCCTTACCGACTTCGAGACGCTCTAGCCCGCCCCTCAGGACCCAGACCCAGGTGGGCCATTGGAACGTCAGGGCCGGCCCCACGGAGTGGATTAAAATGCCTGAACAATGCGTTTCCCAGCCCTTTGGGGCGTAGATGAGCCAACGAATGACTCCATCGGTCCCGGATCGACCGATATAACCGAGGCGCCTCGCAACAGCAACAACCACATAGGTGAAAATAGTATAAATGTCAGCCAGTTTAAGCACTGACACCACCTCTAGCTAGAAAGAAATGCATGTCCACCTATAGGTCCTCTCCCGTTTCTGGTTCATACCGGGGTGTAAGGCTCGCGAATTCACATTATACACAAAGCTACGCCACAAAGGCGGTGCTTTAATCATCAACCACAAGACTTTGCTTTTCAACAGAAGCCTTGATTACTTCATCTTAGCATGCCACACAGGAAATTCACACCATGCAACTGATGGCTATCAATCACACAGAATGAATTCCAATGTTAAACACACAGACCATTTACAAGTCCGTTCTGGGTCTGAACGAAACCGGAGGCACTATATACCTCGCATACCCATCGATCTCCACGTACGTCTGGACGATCACCACTCATTATCCATATTTCGGGATGCCTCCCAATCAGGGTATCAGTTACCATCCAACCGAGGTGAAGATCTCCGGTCTTCAACCACCGTCTTCATCATCGATTTCTTATCGTCGATTCAGTTATTCAGAATGGGATAAACCCGGTCTTTCTGAGCAACTCGCGTATATAATTAACAAGTGCTGCACAAACACAACATACGTCTTATTCCAAATCATTAGTCACTAACCGTAAATCAGTAAGAGAACGATTTCCCAAGTATTAACCCCAACATCAGATCAAAACCCAGGAAACCATTCGACTTAGCTAACCTTTAGTTAGTTTCTAATTTCACATTCCATATCGTTCATAATATTTTATAACGATTTATAGCTATTTTTATTTATTTAAAAATAGTCAATTCATTCAAACGACGCTTCAGGCCAAGACGCGGCCGTGGCGCTGTTTTTCTTTAGATTTGATTTACACATATCTGAAAATCTAACCATTGGATCATCACAAATTTTATATCATTAGAAAGATCTTTTCAAAACGAATCCAACGGTTTCAGTTTTGGGGAAATCCGACGGTCGGATCTCCCGGTACACTCGTTTGAAGTTTCGATTTCAAAATACGAACTGCAGCGTTGTTATTCGATTTAATTTAATTTTGTTTATACATATATATATAAATATAATCAATTCTGGCGCTGTTTTTCTTCAGATTTGAATTAAACATTCCAGACAATCCAACCGTTGGATTTTCACAAAGTGGGTATCGTTGGGAAGATACTTCCAAAACGAACCCAATGGTTATGGTTTCGGGAAAATCCGACGGTCGGATCTCCTGCACTAATCGTTTGAAATCACGGTTTCAAAACACGAACTGCAGCTGCGTTATTCGATATATTTTAGTTATTTTTATATATATATATATATAAATATAATCGACTCTTCGATTTCAAAACCATATTCTTTTCATACATTTGATAAAAATGATATTTTAATCCAACAGACATTTATTTCAACACTTCACTATTTTTAACAATTCATGTATATAATAAAAATGTGATTTTTATTATTAAACGATTTATTTCAAAACACGACTATTTTACATAGTTCATATGGATGATAAAAATATGATTTTTATTATAAAACAATTTCTTTCAAAACACGACTATTTTATATAGTTCATATAGATGATAAAAATAGGATTTTTATTATAAAACAATTTCTTTCAAAACACGACTATTTTATATAGTTCATACAGATGATAAAAATAGGATTTTTATTATAAAACAATTTATTTCAAACACGTGTACCATTCAACACATGAATTTCTATTCAACGAATGAATTTCTATTCAACACATGAATGTTTTCTATAGTTCGTATATATAAAATAAAAATGTGATTTTTATTGTCGAAACTGTTTATTTAAAACACGAATACCATTCAACACATGAATTTCTATTCAACGAATGAATTTCTATTCAACACATGAATGTTTTCTATAGTTCGTATATATAATAAAAATGTGATTTTTATTGTTAAAGCAATTTATTTAAAACACGAATAACATTCAACACATGAATTTCTATTCAACGAATGACTTCTATTCAACACATGAATGCGGTTTCATCATATGAAAATAATTTCAATAAATGAAAATAATCCTAACACATGAATATTATTCAAAATTTAGGCAGCATAACGGCAGGGTAGTTAAAACCGGGGCCGTCCCTAGTACGGCTCCTCGCTCTACCTTAAAGCCTCGCAGCTTTTGACAATGGGGATTTCATGCATCTAGTTCGCACGCAGGCGGCATGTATATTTTTCTTTTCCATAAACTAATCCTATGTGGTTTCAACCAAATAATTCTCAACCACAAACGGGTATTTTTCAACCACAATCAATCGATTTCAACCACAAACAATTCTAATCGACCATTCGCTATCAACCAATTTTCACACCAATCACAACCAATAAATATCGTCCATGGTTTGTGGACGAGGGGCGTATATATATATATATAAGTATATTTCACTTCTATTTAACACATATATAATTTTTACAACGCATATATAACTTATACATCGAACGTACAACTTATACAACGCTTATACATTAGGTGTACAACGCTTATATAACTCATACATCGACTATATAATTTATACATCGTCGTTTTCCATATCGTTTATAATCCAGAAATCTCACATTGGGTTCCATTCCAACAAAAATAGCAGAAGGCTCAGAAAAATATGCGGTCTCTTTTAGAATGTAGAAGACGTCCACACGAGTCCACTTTCTCTTGTTTCACTGAATTTCGTCAACGAACGAAAAAGATATGATTTTTACAGTGAAATCAAAAACCGTAGCGCTTTAAAGTGCTATAATATAGTTTAAAATTAAATCAGCCATTACCTCCACGAAACCTTCAAAACTAGGTTTCAGTTTTTCTTGAAATTCGTGCAACGATACGTCGATCGGCCTTCGCCACGTGAAAGAGGGGAGAGAGGCACTCAAGCGCGTGGTGGATGAGGCCCACTCGATCTGGCCAGGAATCGGCGGCGGCGGCTTGAATTTCTGGACTTTGGGAGCTCCGTTCTCTATGATGACGCAGAGAGGGAAGGCGAGGCTAGGTCGGATTTAAAGAGGGGGAGGAGATCTTAAAAAACCCAACTGGAGCTTGGCCCGAAGATGATCAGAGCGATCGGAAATTGATTGGGAAGTTTTGAAAGGTTTCCGTCGTCGATCGAGGGAGGGAGAGAGAGAAAGCGAGGAGAGAAAATCTGAGGTGGACCAATGAATTTTTTTTATATTTATAAATTTTAAAAAACCAAAAATACCCGTTATCTCATACGAACTCCAATCCAAACCCAACGACTGTCGTCCCTAGCTAAATACCCCCATTCCGAACACAATGGGATATGTTTCGAAGGCCCATTCGAATGTTTCAGTCAGTTTTCCCCCAAATTAAAATATAAAACATTCAATATTTAATTTGAACGTACATTTCAATTTGTCGGGGCCACATACTGATTCTAAAAATTCCCGAAAAATAAATCTAGCTATGTTTTGACGATACAGTCCCAACAAAACTAGGTTCATCGAATTCTGAGACCGTTTGAAAAATGGCCCTTTTTTGGTCGATCTAATTTAATAGAAATCGACCAAACACATTTTCCTTTGCCACACTCATATACTAGCTTCAAAAATTATGAAATTTGAAACCTAGCAATAATTTGACATCTCAGATCCAAAAAAAGTGGTTTCGTCGAATTCTGAGGTCGTTTGCAAAATGGCCCTTTTCTGGTCGATCCAATTTAATATAAATCGACCAAACACGTTTTCCTTTGCCACGCTCACATACTAGCTTCAAAAATTATGAAATTTAAAATCTAGCAATAATTTGACATCCCGGATCCAACAAAAGTGGTTTCGTCGAATTCTGAGGTCGTTTGCAAAATGACCATTTTCACGGGCTATATAAACTCTATAGCGACCTTTCTGAAAATTCATTTGGCCATAACTTTTGCTTACCACTACAAAAATTCGATTTTTTAGATTCATTAGAAAGATATTCACTTAAAGATCTAAATATTTTTGGTTTCACTAAAATCCGTTTTGTTTTGCACTCGGTACAGTTAGTCAAAGTTTGAATTCAAATTTTGAAACTACCGCGCAATTTCAATCCTTGTTTATAATTAGCATAAATTATATTTATTTTCAAACGTCGATTCAAACTTAATTTTTGTCGTTATTATTTAAAATATTTATTTTAAATATTTTAAATTCACTAAAATAGCCAATTTAAAATTTTTAAATTGGTTCAGATTTTCCGGGTCGTTACAATCTCCCCCACTTAAAACTTTTCGTCCCCAAAAAGGAACAAAGTCGAAAGTGGTTTGATTAATCAACTCTACTTTTAATCTGGCTTCCATTCTTCAACTTTTCAGTTTCTAAGAATTTTCAAATTCTTCAAAAATTTGGCTAACACCCTAAATTATCGAAAAATTTCGCCATAACCTCCTTTGTACGGGGAGGGGTTTGGAAATTTATTGGGCCGTATTAGGTACCCAATAAATCCTAATAAGTATGCACATATTTATAGTGATATATTTCGGTGTCCACAGGGGAGTATGTATAGATCATAACTCCAGAGAATAAATTCTCGTCACCCTATAAATGGTTTTTGTGCCTTAATGACCTATGTTTATTGTCATCTCCAGACCTGTGTGGGGTTTTTATTAATCTGGAAATTTACTGTTACATTTTATATGGTCCATATCAGTCATCAGTTCAACCTGTAATATATAGTCATCGCCATACAAGCCTCTCGCTCGTATGGTAAATCTTCAACCTCGTCACACAAGCTCCAAATGCTTATGTGGTATATGATGAAGTATGCCTATCTTCAAGAAGTATGCCATGTAGCATAGTTCAAAATTAATTGTTACTATCCTATGGCGACATTTATTATTACACACAGAACAACCAGCACTCTGCATCCAATGACATTCACAGGAGCTGATATAATAATAAAATTGCACGTCCAACTCATGAAGGTTTACCTATTTGTTGGGCATGCAAATAAATTCTTTACTCAATAGCTAATCCATTTACCTGTTCAAATATATATAATGCACATGTATATATTTCTATCTATTTTTAACTCCGTTCAATGTGCGATTTAATCGAATAAATTCTACCATTCATTCTCTTATTGATTAAATTAACTATCGTTCTAATAATTTAATTAATCAAATCCACTATCACACAACACAAACAACAATCAATTTGTTTTTAACTTTTCAAAAATATACTAATCGATTCATATACCCTTTTTAAATTAATCAGACTATAGAATTAAAAGTTTACATCCATGGAAAGAAAATAACAACAAAGTAAAGAACAAAATGGAAATTTCAAAATATGGTAAATGTACCTTGCA
>JASFAX010003267.1:0-43097 GCA_030737875.1 Allium sativum | reverse complement strand
CTATGAAACTGCGAGCATCCGCTAATGAGACTGCGGGAATCCAACCAACCAATCAACCCAATATATATATATATATAGCCTAAATAACTAATATATATAAAACAACCATAAAACATTCACACAAGCAATAGACAATTATTTTTAATGAAATAAAAATAATTTTAAAGGTGAGTGAGATTTACTCACCTTATTATAGTTGCCGAAAATCCCATTCGATTCCTTGTTGCTTCTTTCTATGAATCCACTCAAGTTGAATCCACTTCCATCTATAATTTATTTGATTTTGTTTCCAATTAAACTCTATTTTATTTTAAATTAATTACTAAGACAAATAAATTGATTATTCTACGAATTTTAAATTCCATGAAACGCATACCTTATTGCTACTGCAAATACTAGACAACTCCACAATTACCCAATTTACTCAACCTCCGTACATCGCATCAGCAACTTCAACGCCACCTTCAGTAAATCGCACCAGTCCCCCTTTTCATCCATCAGTCTGTCGAACTCCATGTCATCCACTGTTGAATCCCTTGCTAAAGCTTCGTACTACTCCAATCCCATATCCACCCTGTCGACCTTGAGCAACTGAATCGCCCATCACGAAGCATCGCGACCCCCACCATCTCGCTATATTACTCGAACCCTAGCACATCGATTTATCGTCGAAGCCCAAAACTGGAATCGCACCGTATCCCCAAAATTCCCATCCGACTTCCATTGTCGCACCCTAAATTTTCGAGTGTCTCCAGCTTAGTTCGAGTTACCCGAGTCTGGTGGTTATTCGAATTTGTGGTTTTCGATTCCCTTTTTTTTTTCTTAATCGGTGGAATTCGATTTTTGAAAGACTGGGGGGAAATGAAAAGAAATTAGATTGGAAATGCTTTGTGATTTTCGGACGAGGGATAATGAAAGCTCGGTTTATTATATAGGCGCAGGGAGGAACTAACAGTACTGAAGCCATTAAATTTTATGTCTGCTAGACATTGAAGGTGGGAGGCAGAAATCGTTGCTCGATGTATAAAATAGGTCTGCGCGATTTTTTTATCTAGGGTGGCTGATGTATATGAAAATATAGGTCGGCTTTGTAAAACAGTTGAAAGAATTTTGATTTTGACATTGAACTAACTTAATCAAATATCTCGCGTTAACGGACACCATCGCAATCACTGATATATTTAGGGTTAACCACTATTTTAAACACACTATAATAGGTTCTGAAGCGTAATTCAATCGTCTGGAAAAATCAATTTACATGGATGATATAATTTAAATCTATTTAAAATCTAAATTGGTTTCAAACAATTTAAATAAATAATTAATTACCATCGTTCTAATTCCAATAGAATTTATATGGATCGACCGAACCGTTTTGATTTAGTTTTAAATCTGAATTATATCCTATATCGATTATTTAATCGATAAATTTAATATAAAAATTCTTTTATATTATCAACACAATATTTAAATGATATTAAATATTTAAAACTAATCGTTTAAAAACCTGGGTCGTTACAATTCCAAAGCCTGGTAATGACCCATTTCATGTGGAGTTCTAATTCCAATCACTTCCTCTAAAGTATCATAAGGAGTGCCAGCAACTGCTAGAAGCTCATCCCCAGGCCTTAGGAAAGCAAACAGAGCGCACGTGATGGCATGTGTTTCAGAGAAAAACTGTAAGCGTACAATTGCAGATTCAGCTCCAACTATTTCAGCCAAAAGATTTAGTGCTTCACGCCCTTCACCTTCATCATGACCATATCCAGTGCATCCATCAAAATGATGAGAACCAACTCTAGCGTTATGGAATGCCTTAATAACACAGGTACTATTTTGTGCCACTAAATTGTCTACTTCCCTGAATTCCTTATATAATGAATCCACTGCTTCATCCACCTCTGTTGAAAAGGTTTGCGCAGGACAAGGTGAGACGGTGCAAGAGAAGGATTTGGATTTGGATGGCAGAAAATGGGGCACGTGATGAGTTACTGGGAGGGTGTATTTTAATGCTACTGTGTTGTATGAATTGAGGTGACATCGCGCGATATAAGAGCCAGAAGGGGAAATGGAGAAGAAATCCATTGACGTTGTTTTGTTATGGCTAAAGGTCTGGGTAAATTTTGGTATATAGTCTTGTATATTTTAGGAAAGTATGAAGAAATAGTTGTAAACATAATGATAAAATAGAATAGCCTCGACCTAACTTCAATGAGTGCTAATTATATGTAGTAGCTGCTCAAAATAATCGTGTTACACTTATGCATATTTATAACCAGATTATGCACTTATGCATGTTTATGATCAAGATTAGCTCAATGCATTTGTTTATTATCACATCTCCAACCATATATTATCAGATAGATCGATTTATCATAGGTTAGTTTATATCATTTTCCCATTTTATTTCAGATGTGTTGTTCTATTTTCATTATTTTTATTTTTTTTCCTCTTACCTACTTAACATGTCTCCCCTTTGCATAAAAATATTATTGTCCTATGGTGTATGAATGACCAGCGTTCCAGTTCAAACAAGGACCATGGAAGAAGTGGCTGAAGTACTACAATATGCAGTTGAGAATAAAAGATCTTTGACCAGAATAACGCTGGACAATATGGTAATCCCTCTGCAGAACTGAGATATTGATGTTTCCATGCTTAAATAAGCAGATGCACTAATAAATGGTCGATTTGTGACGAAGGTATAGTGATTTCTTTTTTATTCTTCTTTAGATACTTCTGAGTTTACTCAAGAATTAGTACCGTTTATTGTTGTGAATATTTCTCTGAGTATATATATGCCCACTTTTCATTTACTTGTCTGTATATCTTTCAACATTGATCCATTTGGATAATTGTACATGATGTATATGATGTTATATTGATCAAACAAAATTTATGGCTGTATGGTTGTTTTCTATTTCTAATTCTAATGCTCATTTGGTAAACCTTTAATTTGAGGATTGTATAAATCTATCTATGGGTTGCTTTTTATTCTTAGGAGCTTTGAGAAGTTTGTAGGCAACCACGTTATTCAGTCATACTTTCTATTGATATATTGAAGATGATATTTCGTTTGTGTAATAAAAAATAAAAAACATAGAAAATTAAACCACTTTCATCAGTTTCTAAGAAGCAGCCTTACTATTTCATGCTAACAATATTTTGAACTGTCATTCCAGTAAAGAAGTGTTGTCCTTAGATAAAGCATAACATATGTATGTATGGGAAATTTTGTATGTATTTATAGAAATTAACAATTCCAATTGATAACGGCAGGCATATGGAAATGTAACACTTGAAACGGTAGAAAGGATTGGGAAAACTGGAGTCACCTTTATCTCCAGGTATTTTTTCATTTCCATTACCAAATTATGATACCGTATAAGTAATGAGGTTACAAAACCTTCTTATAATTTTCAAGTCAGAGAAAGACTGGTCCCTAATTTGACCATATAGTAAGGAACCTTGGAGCACGTATCATAAAATTGTAGTTTCAGCTAGAGCGTGTCTTCCAAAAATTGATCACAACTTTTAATCTAGGGCAAAAATCAGGAAAGAAGCTGAAAATTTGCAGCCATAGATGTATGCCTGTTAAAAAGATGTTCAGATATATGCCTATGTTAAATAGTCATCCAGAAATAGTAGCATATTAATTAGAAATCCAGAAGTAGTATCATGTTTCACACATAAACATTTGATCAACAAGCACACAAAGTTGTCATTCACAGTTCACACAATCATATCTTACATGGGTATGTTAATCAAATGCATATATATTTTAGTGCCTGTTCAAGTACCACTTTGTAGAATGTACTGTTGGAGATGTTATTTATTACATATTCAACGTTCCTTTTTTTATATTTTTTCCAATCATGCTTTGTTGTGAATAAATCATGTTTTGTTTGTATCCAGTTTAATAATTTCCTTTTTCTAATTGACTAATTAACCGAAATGCAGTGATGCACTCACCCATTCATTTGTTGTTCTCTCTTTTTAAGTCTAATTTTACAGTATTCACTGCAAATTTGGACATAGTGGATCAGAAACTTGCATTATATTTTCCTATCTGCACTCATTATTTACCGATTTTCATTTTTTTGATCATAAACCTTCATCATCACATCCATGGCTTTCCTTTATATGCCCTGACTTTTTATTCTTTGGTTTCCTTATTAGTTTCAAAGATACAGAGGAGCTCACTGCTGATCTTTTGTTATTACTAGATGCGGGACTAGGTTCCATAATTTCCAATGCTTTAAGCTTTTCATTATCTGTATTTATTCCTACTTCTTTACCATGCATCTGGTGTTTTTTTTTTTTTTTGACAAACATAAATATTTACATTGTTATACTAATGCATTTTGAGGATTATGGGGCTGTCATTACCACTTGACATTTTACTCCAAATTTTCAAATACATTTTTTATTTATTGACATTATATATATTATTTCAACTCAGGTTCTTGTTTTGGATCGAATCGAAGAATGATGCTGGAGGTGTTGTTGTATTAAGGTACTTCATAGTCTAAGATGTATTGCTTCTCAATGATTGTACGTATAAATGTTTGAATTATTGTACTAAAATGAATTTATGAATCACTTTTTTGTATGGATTATGGACACTATGTTTGAAATATATAAATATATTGATATTATCTTATTCAATTTCCATTTGTCATCAATTTGATTTTATTATAAATGATTATAGTATTGCATATAATGGTTGTTTGGTATGAGAACAATTTCTTGCATCGGTTACCGACATTTGAAGCTACAGAGTGATATTTTGCATTAATGGTAAGAGCAACCGATGCAAAATAAAGGATGGGTCAAAGCCAATGTCCCAATACTACATCAATTAATAGTAATAAGCGGTGCAAGAATATATATTTTCCACTGGTTGCTGTCGGAGCAATGTAGTAATTAGTTTTGAGCCAAAAACCTTCCTTTTGCATCGGTTATTACTTAAAACCAATGCAAAAATACATTTGTTGCATCGGTTCTGAAACCGATGCAATTTTTTTTAGCTTGTTGCATCGACTGCATATGCATCGGTTGCTGAACTGATGCAACATAGGGGTAAACATTCAATGCAATAGGTCTGTTTTGTAATAGTGTTTGATCGTTTCATCACTGCAACACTTCGCATGCCACAATGTCATTTTATAATCTACAACTGATAACCACTAACCAAATAACTTTTACTCAAGGGAATAAATTTCCATTACCAAACAGAAATATGTTTAGTAATAATCGGTTAATACGTTATAAGATATTGTGTCAAACACACATCCATTCAAGTTCGTTCCGGGTTCAAACTAAGCTAATGGCGCCTTACTCTACGACTCAGGATTGAGTGTGTAGGCCCTTGCAATTGGAAAGTTCTCCAAAAACGTGCGGACTTTCTGCCACTCCGGTAATAGGGTCATCTCTCTACTGTAGCTATTCAGTAAAGAAACAAATCAGCAAGCAGCCCGTTCGATGTAAAGAACCACGGTCTTCAATCGTCGTTTATATGTTTTAATTTATTTTGTTGTACAATTACTTGGATTGGTTTTCGAGAATTAAATCCCAATTCCAATCTTTCCAAATAATTAGTGCATTCTATGGACTACACAATTTCAAATTAAGTTCTTCCATCATATATATGCATAAATTAATTCATTCTAAATTTAGAATGATCGTCAAACAATTATTTATAAATCAAGGATCAAGATTTACATTATTTCTTTAATTCGAACTCGTTGTATTTATTCAATCAAGGATTGGTTATATTTGAATCTAAGGTTTCAGGTCTGGAACAATTCCCCATTTTAATTAAATAAAATATTTGAAATAATAAATTTTATTTTAAACTAATTAATATATATTTAGAAAAAATAAAAATGATTAAAACAATTAATTACTATATATTAAAGTTTGTAGAGGTAAATAGAATGATTTAAGCATATACATATCCTTTAAATCAAATAAGTCTTATTTAAGTATTTTTGGAAATTAATATAACATGTTTTATATAGTTGAAAACCTATATAAATATACAAATACTTTAAATTGGAATTGTTTCGAAAAATCGAATTTATTTATACTATTAAATCAAATTAACAAGTTTCCAAGAAGTACTCAGACCATTATTTCATTCCATATTTAAAATGTTATTAACATAATTTAGTTAATAAACTATTTTAATAACACCATATAATTAAATCAACATTATCAAATTTATTCAATATCATAACATGTTTATTAGAAAAATTATTCGTGTAATCAAATATTACTTAATTAACAAAATGTTATGAAATCTAAGAATATTAGTATTATTAAACCAATAAATATTGTTAGGTCAATATTATTAAGTTAATACAACACTACCTAATCACTAAATTATCATTTAGCCAATAAATCATTTCTTAATTAAAATTTAGGAAATTTCCTAATTTTCCGCTGATAATTCATATAAGGTCGCAATGAGTACATATGTATATTCACACATTTGTTGATACCAAAAACTGGTTCAACACTCAAAGGAAAGAGATTTGTAGAGAATAAATGAAGATTAATAGCAATAAACGATGCACAAAAAATTTAAAAAGATCATACACAGAGTTTTTATAGTGGTTCGGCGAAGATGGTGCCTACGTCCACTTTATATGTTATTTCTCTTTTTGATTTGCTAGAATAATCACAATATATCCTTTTCTGAATTGAAACACAATTATTTATAGATGGTACAATGTTTGGCCATTATCTACACGTGCCATCGGATCCAACAGAATAGCTGCGGCTGAATGAATTGGTATCTGCTGAAGAATCGGTCTTTCTTCCAAAAATCCAGTGCAGATTCGATGCTTGATCTACCTACCGTGGGCAATTTGAATGGAAAAAATCTGGGATGAACTATTCTTTAGACCGACTCTTAGACGAGCACTTTGTAGCTGGCTGGACCGGGCCTCATCATACTCCTTTAGGACCGCTTCTGATGGATAATCGTGGAATAGAAGGATGGGATTCTTTAATCGATTTACTTCGAGGGCTTCGAAGGCGAATTTTCGACACTACCATGCCTTGATGGGCAGTCCAAAAAGGCTCATCAACACATTGCCCCCCAAGTATGATTCACTTGATGGGAAGCATGCTTTGCTGCTACATTTTTTTGAACCAAAGTCTATGCATCGCTTACTCCATTGGTTGCCCCGACTTTCATTCAATGGGTACCACATACTGTGTCAAGTCCCATCAATTGCTTCGAGATTGTAAATGAATTCAAATAATGATGGCGCCTTTCTATCTCCCCGTCTTATCAACTGACTTTTGATTTTCCAACTTCGTTACGCGTCCGCCTGGTCCAATCAGATTGATCGAATCTGAATAGCCACATTTCTTTACTGCTATAAAAGTAAAATTTTATTTACCCTTTTTTTTTTTTTTACTTTTTCATCATTGTGGGGGTTAATCTACTGCTTCGAAAGAAAAAACAGTTAGCGATCATCATCTTCTCCAAAAATCATCTTTTTCAGGTATGAATTGCTCTCCATTTCGAAATATCATTTTTGCACAATTGTTCCCCCTTTTTTTCTTACTGTGACCTAAGGTTTAATTTGACTCCATCGATGGGGTTTCTCCATACTAAACCTGTCGATATCAAATTTCTAATCTTGTGGTAAAAGATTTTGTCATTTATCCCAAACTAGATCACCAGTTACTCGTTTTTTCCTCTTTTTAATAGGTTAATGGCTAAGTCGAAGTCTAGTGGAGAGACACCTTTTTCCATTAGAATGGATAGTTCCTCGGAATCTACAAGCCAATCAGAATCCGCTCCTAGCAACGATCCTCAAAGTCGATCAATGGATCCGCAACCCATCCCCCCGATATCGGTCGAGCTATCCGAGGCGACACCTATCCCTTTGGCGCCCGATATGCTTCCTGGTGCGGAAATCCTAAGGAGTCCTCCAGAAGCAGAAAAATCCAACATTACTCTCAAGCGATTAAAACATTTAACAGTGAAACATAACATTCCTTTTGATGACGTTCTAGTCCCCACGGAGACCGACAGACCTCATAACCCCCCGGATGGTTATATGGCAATTTCTCTTCCGATGTGCAATGTAGGAGCCATTCCCCCTTTTCCTGCTTTCATCATTGATTTTTACGTCGAATGAACTTGGCTCCAATGCAGTTTCATCCGATAGCTTATGGCAACCTGTTGTCGACCTGTTACCTATTTCTGAGATTTCTGGGACATCTTCCGACCTTTGATGAAATAGCCTTCTTTTTCAACCTTAGACACAATGATAAGTCTCCTTCTTTATTTTTATTTGAAGCTGTTCGCAGTTGGAAGATTATTGAGGAGGTTCCAAGCAAGGCGGGCGATCCCAGGAGAGACTGGTTTTGGATTAAGCAACAGCCGGAGTGCGCTCAATACTGGTTTAAATGTGGTAAGTTCTCCTGTACTATTGGAGTCTCTCTCCCCAACTGATCTTTCTTTCAATATACAGAAGGCGAGCTAGCAAGACCTGATGGGGAGGTCTTTAAAGAACGCCATAGACGGCTGACCAAGATAGAAAAGAAGCAGCGGGAGTTCTGGGACTGCCTAACCGATGAAAACTTGCACCGATATGCCCTCCTCGATCAGCATAGGTCGAGGGGCTTAACGAAAGAAGGGCCTGACCCTGAAGTACCGGCTCGAGAAGACGTGCCCCCAGTTACAAAAAAGTCGGGTGATAAACAAGCGATTCCACAGGTCAGAGGGTCCTCTGTTCGTCCTTTGCCTGAGAAGAAAAAGAAATCCGGTTCAAAGAAGCCTATTTTCAAAAGGCAGGTTCAGAAGGTCAAGTTTCAGGAAGTTGCTCGCGATGGGGTCGGACATCGATCAAAAAAGAAGGTGTCCGCTAAGAGGTCTCCCAAAGTGGCACCAAGGAATATAAACAAAGAAGAATCCATTGAGGTCCATCCGAAAAATTCGGGAGTTGAAGATGATTTTCCCTCAACTCATGACTTGTAGGCGGAGCTCGACGCAGCCCCTCTTCCGGGGTTGGAAAATCTTCAAATGCCTGATGTTATTCTCTCTCCTCAAAGCTTAAATCCAGATCGATTCTTTGCCCACCAATCTGAGGGAATGTCCTTTCCAGACAAACAGAGCGGCATTGGAGGTATAATTTTGTCATAGCTATAAGGTTTTATTGCACGTTAAAACACCAAACGCTTTTATGCAAATCAAAGACAACTCACTTCATTTTGCTTCCTCAACAGGTGTTGATGAAGAGTTTTATGGAGATTTGTTCGCTTCCTTTTGAAAGGACGTCGGGCCAAGGGAAGCTACTTTGCCCTATACCGAAAAAGACGTCAGCGAAAAAGACAATGATAACAGGAGGAGGGAAGCAGAAGCTGCAAAGAGAGACAGGAAGGAAGAAGAGAGGGAATAATCAAAAGAAGAAAGAGGAGATCAACTGCCCAAGGACTAGGATGGGCAGAAAAAGAGATGCTTGAAAAGACGTGATGGATCGCCGAAGGATATGGACGGGTTGAGTAACACGCCCAAGAAGAGGAAAGTGGATAAATTTCCCAAGTCCAGGGAGAAAAAGGAAGCCGAGTCTTCCCGGGTAGTGACCCATCGCTCCAGTCCTATGGCTGGCACTTCTTCCGTCGACCGATTCCAAGAATTGGAACGAAATTTCCTCGGTCTTCTTTTTTCTGAGATCGGAGCACTCCCCGTAATACAACCATTATCCCACAGCTTTCGTCACCGTATGCGCAGTAATTTGGAATATGCCTTGTCTCAATATGACGCTATGCTAGAATATGCCGAGCAGGTGAGTGGGGCTTTAAAGGAAAAACTAGTTGTGCTTGCTAGTTTAAAAAGGGATGTCGACAGTAGTAAGAGGACCTTCGGGTTCCTTGAAAAGAGAATTAAAGACCAAGAGTTACAGGCAGCGGCGGACAGAGAAAATCACCGGAAAGAGATCGATGAGTTGGAGATTCAGGCCCAACAGAAAGGCCAGGAATGCTCCTCCATGAGGGAGGAAATTGCAGCTTTGAAGAGGGATAGAGCGCGGCTTGACCTCGAAATTCAGAATTTAAAGGGTGCCCTTCATTCATCAGAGCTAGCTAAGGATTAGGCCGAAAAGAACGCTTCTGCAGCGGTCGAGTCCGCTGGTAATCTGAAGCTTCAACATGATATTGAAGTCGAGACTCTTAAGGCCGAGCATGCCCGGGAGAAGGTTGAGATGAAGAAGGGGCATGCTCGCCAGGTTCTTCTATTTTGCGTGGATGTTCTTCGCCGCAGGGATTTGTCCTGGATGCCTGGATATCCCAAGTCGTTAGTTGATGTGTTGAAGGTACTCTTATGGGAGGAAGAGAAGAAGGCAACACAGGGTCATCCAGTGAATGAGACGTCACTTGTAACACCCCACCTCCGCCAGGGTGGCTCTTGCAAGCACTCTGACTTTGGAGGGGCGTTTGTACCGGGTAAACATGCATAATGATATATCAAGGCAGAAAAAGAACATATGTATATATGTAAACAGAGTAAATAAGATAAGTAAAACAGCGGAAGATTTCAAACTATTTCAAAACAAGTCTGGTACAACATAATGTCAACTTTCCAAATACACAAGTCTAGATAAAAACAACATCACTGAAAAACTGAAATACATAAGTACTATCCCCAAAATAAGTGATAACCATAGCTAGCTTCATGTCAAGACCGTACATGAGCTAAAATCCCACAAGCAAGCGATCAGAAATCCAAGCTAAGCTCCAATATTCCCACCCTGAGAACCTAGGGGGGAAACGGAAGAAAAGAGGCGAAAGAAAAACAGGTCAGTCAAAAAGACTGAGTAAGCCCTACTACAATCAATGTAAACTGATAAAGTTAACTGGCATGAGAAGCAGGGATGAACATAAGGATAACCACATACTAGCATGATGATTAACTAACAAGGTAGATAAAGGTGTCATCGCATAATCAGGTTTAAGGTTTTTGCACCACAGGTGTACTAGCAAGCTAACATGACTTGAATAAACAAGTATTGATCCCTTGGCCCAAGCTTTGGCCCAATAACATGAAGTGACCCAATACGAGGTCCAATAACATGAAGTGACCCTAATACGAGGTACAATAACATGAAGTGACCCTAATACGAGGTCCAATAACATGAAGTGACCCTAATACGAGGTCCAACCAAACAGTCTAGTCGATCGGCTCCCTATAAGCCTAACTCGCCACGTGTTGGTGTCAATACGGCCCAAACACAATTGTAGTCAGACTGTGCTGGGTCTCCCGTCGGGTGTATCAAGCCCTAGGGTGTCAACCCCTGGACACCATGAACATAAGTGCACAGTCTAGATCTACTGGTACCCGTGCTTGATTTTCTCCGGCTACGGACTACGTGCACGACCGTAGTCCGTCCGGAACTACACCGGCGTACCACTCTGCCGTCGTTTCGGTCACTTACCTCAAGTCCAGTAATCGTGCCCCACCCTAGCCTAGTCCCTAGGGTCATGATGATACAAACTTGGGATTACTGCTGGAGTGGACCCCCGTTGCTAGGATTTTCTAGTGGGTTAAGTACGGTTTAACCCTCTTGCTAATCATGGATTAACTTGGTTAAGTGTAACGATGAGTTCACGACTTAACCCTGATTAATCTACCAAGCCCACATTGATTAAGTATTAAGTGGACTATGACTTAAACCCTAACCATGAGGCATTAATTAATTAATGTGCCTTAACCTCTCACATTAGACTTCGTTGCGGTTACTAGTTAAGCCGGTCGGTTCCGGGTAGCTTTATACCACAACTTGGTCTAACCTCGGGTTTAAGGTACAACATGACCAACTTCTCACATTGGGTCCTATTGTTTGTAGCAACTAGTTAAGCCGGTCGGTTCCGGGTAGGTTTACGCTACAAACTCAACCCAACCTCGAGTTGGTCACACTTATATTTTCTAAGTGTCATGTCCATTATGTTTCCAAAACATATTACAAGTTTTCAAGCATTTGGGTAGACCTAACTTAATAGGTAAATTCCCAATGGGTAGACCTAACTTAATAGGTAAATTCCCAATCTTATGTTTTTATGTCTTTTAAGTTTACCCAACCCCAAACGCAATCCCATCGCTTACATATCGCAATAGCGCATAAAGGATAGAAAGAGGGAACTTGGCATAATCATGACATAAAGGTGTTGAAGCCACAAGTTTAACATGGTGGCATATGAAATGTACATATGTTCATATACTTGCATATTACATTTTTAGGCCTCAAAAGCATGCATAAAACCAAACTTAGCATATTGGTGATACATGGTGATAAATGACATGTAGAAATGGCCATAAGTTCGCATTTAGCCTCACATGCAAGTTATCATAAGAGATATGATAACTTACATGTTGCCAAAATGCAACCTTTAGCATAAAGCTTGAAGCTTTATGTTCATATACTCAAGGTAAGCTTGCATAACATGATAACATGAGTAAAATGATCCACCCAAACTTGCATACATAACATGACAACTTGCATAACATAACATGGCAAACTTGCATATCATAACATATCAAACTTGCATAACATGACATAGTAAACTTGCATATCATGGCAAACTTGCATATCATAATGATCAACCAAACTTGCATCATTCATTTAACTTTAGAGTTTAAATATGAAAGTAGAAAAGGGCTTACAATGCTTATGAAGACACAAAAATATATATAGATTGAGACAAAGCCCTTATGCAATCAAATAAACCCAAAATGCAAGCCCCAATAGAAAAACCCTTGAGCCAAAATGATCAAAACCCTTGCTTTATGATGTAAATATGGAAACTTGACTTGAATGCAAGCTAATGACACTCATACAAGCTTGAAAACACTTGTATGCATTGAAAATCTCTCATAGAAATAACTTAGAAATTTTATGAAGAGAGTGGAGGCCATGAGAGGAATAATTTTGCCATAGTTTAGTTGTAGGGTTGAGTAATGATGATTTAGGGTTAGGTTAGGGGCTTATTTATAGAGATTAGGATTAGTTTCAACCTTAGGATTAAACCCTAATTCCAATCTCAGCCCTTAAAACCGAATCTGGCCCCAAAACCTAACCGAAACCCCAAAATGGTGCACCAGGCAAAACTGCCCGGCTGAACCAAGTCGACACCCAAGTCGATAGGGCTGTCGACTTGGGCCTAACCATGTCGACTGCCCAATCGACAGGGCTGTCGACATGGGTGGTCTGGCGGGAAATTTCCCGCCTGCGCCCAACTGCCCTAATTTCCAAATTCAAACTTGAATTTGAAATCTGTTTTTACTTTGAAATTTTCTGAAAACTTCGTTGGGCCTTAATCGGGTCATACGGACTCCGATTTTCGAAAACTCGGACTCTATTTCGCGTATTTTTCCGAGACAAACGCAATGGCACAGCCCGTTTCCCTTGATTCAGATTTATAAATTAAATTCTGCCTCGAGTTATGTTATAATAGGTTATTGAAAATACGGGTTGTTACATCACTGATGACCCATATCTTGAATGATAGAGAGCATGCCATTGTGGTGGAGGCACGAAAACAAGAAAGGAAAATGGCAGAGGAGGAGCGTCGTAAGGTGAAGGGAAAATTGGTCCTTCAGACTGAAGCTAGTGATAGTCGTCCTTATGCTCCTGCACCTTCTGCGCACAGGGTTACAGAGAGGGGTTCGTCTTCTACCTTTCTATCCGACAATGTCAAGGCCATGGAGAGACAGGTGGCCGGTTCGAATACGGAAGGTGAGCTTCTCCTCTCTCCATCTTCTTTTTCAAACCCTTATCCTCCTCCAACTTACATGTATCTTTTCTCTTTTTCAGGGATTTCCATTGCTTTTGAAACGGCGAACGAAGGACCTGTCGCCGAGAAAAAGGGCGTTACTGAGGACGTGATCAAGGTTGCAGAAGTAGAAACGGTCGACTTAGTATCTCCTGATGTCGAGATTATTGAGGAATCCAAAAAAGAGGGTCGCCCATCTATGGCCGAGACCAAGGATCAGGAAGACACGGAAATTTCCGCTTTAAAGCCCGAGCCCATTGAAGATCCTGGAAACACTGGACTTCCTCAATTCAATCCCGCAACCATTATATATGCAGCTCCATTCCCTGCTATTTTGGCGAATCCACAGGCTTCTACCCTGACTCCTCGCTCCTTTGGTAGCATGCTTGGAGGTTCAAGACGCATGATGACCACTGAGGAGATGTTAGAGATAATCAAACAGAAGGAGTTGGCTGAGATGGTAGAACAAGGATTGATGCCGCCTCTCGTTTAAACTTTCCATTTCTGTGTAGTTTTTTTTTTGACGATGTAGCGCTATCCGGATAGCACCTGTCAGGCAGTAATATTTTGTAATGATATCAGGGTACTTTAAATGAAAATCAACTTATGATGATAACGTGTATATAAATGTCGTATGGATTTCATGGCTATGTTTTTTTTAAACATTAAGGGTAAGTCGCCCTTCATCCTAATCGAGGGTGATGGCTACATCTTTTGCCCCCAATGTCGGGTAGACCTTTAAGTGGCGAACTCCCCCATCGAGTTTAAATTGTCTCATCCTTAATCAAAATCTGGATGTAACTAAACAGGGGCGCCTTGAGACTTTTATACTTATCCTTTGGTCAGTAAAGGGTAAAGTTCTATTGTTTGAGCGGTCTTTTGTCAAGGTGCACCATTCACGCTTGGGTGTCGTTTATGCTCTTCCTCAAGTCAATGAGGTCGAGAGTCGAGGTCTGATGGTCGATCAATATGCCTGGATAGGCGTCAGTCTTATCCTTGATTCATCCCAGGTAAAGGTTATAAGGTCAGTCGTTCAATCACAATCACTGGCTCTTCTATAATTACAACAAATTAGAGCAGGAACGGAGATGCTTACTAATACGATAATGCGACCGATGATGGCTGCTTATTACAACACTAGAAACAAATAAATCAATAATCTAAATGCAGAAAGAAGGTTAAAACATTGAAATACAAATTCTAAGAAAGATAATGCCGTAAATGCTCCGTGTTCCATGCTCTTTGAAACAGCTCGCCATCCACAGTTACTAATCTGAAACTTCCATTATCGAGCTTTCTCTGAATGACATAAGGTCCTTCCCACTTCGGGCCCATATGTACAGGAAGTGGAAAGATTCATTTCAAGAGCAGATCGCCTACTTCGAAGGTTTTTGGTCGGATCTTCTTGTTATAATATCGAGCGACCCTTTGCCTGTGAGCCTGAGCACGAAGATTTGCTTCTTCACTTTTTTCGTCGATCATGTCCAAAGACGTCAAGAGAAGTGCGTTGTTAGTGAGGGGATCATAGTATGTTGTCCAGTGAGTCGGGACTTCAAGCTCGATCGGAAGGACTGCTTCGGATCCGTACGACAAAGCAAAGGGGGTATGGCCTGTATCGATCTTATGGGTAGTACGATATGCCCATAGTGCCAAGGGTAACTCGTCGACCCATTTTCCTTTAGCGCGTTCCAGTCGTTTCTTCAAAATGGTCTTAATGA
This sequence comes from Allium sativum, assembly GCA_030737875.1. Classification (NCBI taxonomy): domain Eukaryota; kingdom Viridiplantae; phylum Streptophyta; class Magnoliopsida; order Asparagales; family Amaryllidaceae; genus Allium; species Allium sativum. The sequence goes on along the minus strand of JASFAX010003267.1, from coordinate 27,588 downwards.
TCTTATTGACCACTTCGACTTGACCATTGGATTGGGGGTGTGCGACTGCAGTGTACTTCTTTTTAATATGATATTTCTCACAAAAATCTCGAAATTCTAAACTGTCGAACTGAGTTTCGTTATCTATGACAATAGTTCGAGGCACTCCATATCGGCATATGATATTCCTGACGATGAAGTTGATAACTTTTTTCGTTGTGATTGTAGTCATCTGCTCAGCTTCTGCTCATTTTATGAAGTAGTCTACCGCCACAATTGCATACTTTGCACCCCCTTTCAAAATAGGCAATGTTCCTATGATGTCAATTCCCCACACAGCAAACAGCCAAGGACTAGTCATCGGGTAATATTTGTCGGGGGTGCCCGTGGGATTTGCAAGAATCTCTGGCACTTATCACATTTTTTGGCATAGTTGGATGCATCCCTATTGATGGTCAGCCAGAAATACCCATAGCGCATTATTTTTTGGGCAAGGGCTTGCCCCCCGGTGTATGCTCCGCAATCCCCCTCATGTACTTCCTTCAGAATCCTTTTAATGTCACTGTTGGCTATACACCGGAACATAAGAACAGAAAATCCTCTTCTATTGAGTTGGCCTTGCTGAATAAGGTACCTAGAGGCTCGTCGTACCAAGGCTCGTTTTTCGTTTTTCTTTTCGGGTAATTGCCCGTGGAGAAGGAAATTTTTAATGGGAGTCATCCATGATTCTTCTTCGGGTTCGACATCTGTCTGGTCGACATCCATTTGGTCGATGCTTGGCATCTTTAAGATTTCTATGGGAACTAACTCATTTTCGCTCGGATGGTCCGAACTAGCCATTTTAGCTAGCCTATCCGCTTTCTGGTTTTCTATTCGAGGAACATGGGAAATGTTGTATCGGTCGAAGCTCCGTAACAGCTTCTTGACTTTGTTGAGGTAAGATGTCAGTTGCTCTCCTTGGGTTATGAATTCTTTTCTGACTTGGCAGACTACAAGCTGTGAGTCACAATAGATGTCGAGCGATGTTATCTTCAAGCCTTTCGCCAGTTTGAGTCCAGCAATCAGGGCTTCGTATTCAGAGTCGTTATTGGTTGCTAAGAATTCTAATCTCAAAGCATAATAGACCGAGCGCCCCTCAGGGGACAAAAGTACAATGCCGGCTCCTGAACGTTGTCTATTTCGGGCCCCATCCGTGTAGAGCTTCCAACTGACTGGCTTATGCTTGATCCTCATGGGCTCAGGGTCCTCGTCTTGACATTCTTCTTTCGGGGTCGTGAACTCTGCTATGAAATCAGCCAAAGCTTGTCCTCAGATCGATTTCCGAGGAATAAATGTTAAGTCAAACTGGCTTAATTCAATATTCCATTTTAGCAGTCTCCCACTCGCTTCTGGCCTTTGTAAGATTTGTTGAAGAGGCTGATCAATGAATAGCTTAATTGGATGGGCCTGGAAGTAGTGTCGAAGATTCCTCAATGTGATTAACAAACTATAGGCCAAATTTTCAATTTTAGGATAATTGCGTTCAACCTCGGTTAATTTTTTACTCACATAGTAGACTGGTCGTTGTACTCGATCTTCTTCTTGGACAAGAACTGAGCTGAGTGCATGTGCTGATACTGCTAAGTAAATGAACAAGTCCTCGTGATCGACAGGTTTGGAGAGAATAGGAGGCTTTTCAAGATGGTCGAGTAGATTGCGAAAAGCTTCGACACAGTCAGGTGTCCAAGCAAAGTTTCGCTTTCCTCTTTTTATTAATTCAAAGAACGGCAGGCATTTATCAGTGGCTTTCGAGATGAACCGTCCCATTGCTGCTACCTTTCCCGCTAAACTCTGAACATCCTTTATCCGACAAGGTTCTGGATCCCTTTAAGGGCTGCAATCTGATCAAGATTGATCTCGATTCCACGGGAACTCACAATGAAACCGAGGAATTTGCCCGATGCCACTCCAAAAGAACACTTCAGCGGATTTAGCTTCATTCCATATATTCGAAGGATGTTAAACATCCTTGACAGGTCGTCCACATGCTCGGACGATTGTTTTGATTTTACCAACATGTCATCTACATATACTTCCATTATTTTCCCAATTTGATCATGAAACATTCGATTGACTAACCTTTGATAGGTAGCTCCTGCGTTCTTTAGACCAAAAGGCATCACCACATAACAGTATAGTCTGAGATCGGTAATGAAGCTAGTGTGTTCTTGGTCAGGGACATGCATGGCAATTTGATTATATCCGGAATACGCATCCATGAATGAGAGTAGCTCGTGCCTGGTGGTCGACTCGACCAACTGATCGATCCTTGGTAATGGGAAGCTGTCTTTGGGGCACGCTTTGTTTAGGTCAGAGAAATCGATACAAGTTCTCCATTTCCCATTAGCCTTCTTCACAAGTACCGAGTTAGCTATCCAGTCGGGATAGGTTGAATCCTGGATGAACCCATTGGCCTGTAATTTCCCGATTTCCTCCTTCAAAGCTCTCGACCTTTCGGGGCCTAGCATTCGCCTTTTTTGCTTTACTGGAGTATATTTTGGGTTGATGCTGAGGGAGTGGGTTATAATAGACGGAGATATCCCACACATGTCAGCATGGGTCCAGGCGAACACATCCAAATTTGCCCGAAGGAATTCACTTAACTCCTTTGTCCGGAGGTGATCAAGGTGAGATCCAATCTTTAGGACCTTGGTGGGATCATTATCATCGATGGGTATTTCTATGGTGGCCTCATTTGGGGCCGCCTTTCTGCACCCCGACTCATCGTCATCTCGTGAGTCGATGTCTTCGACCTCACAGGATGACGGTCCTGGTCGGGGTGTTTTCTATAATTGCTATGCTTCCTTATTCTTCCCCGAGGGGGAAGATTTCTCAGACTCCTGATTACCGCCATTCCGTAGCTCCTTCCATTCTGCCATATAGCATGCTCGACCTGTTACCTGGTCTCCTCGCATAGTTCCGATTCCGCTATCCGTGGGGAACTTCAAAAGTAAACACCAAGGGGCGATACACGCTCGAAACACGGCCAGGGCAGGCCGCCCTAAGAAAGCGTTATAATGCGAGTTGATATTCATTACAACAAATGGCAGAATCCTGACTTTTCGTTGATCCCCATCTCCTAATTCCATTGATAGCTTGACCTGGCCGATAGGTTTGGTGGTCGACCCATTGAAACCACGTATCTGACCTTCATACAGCTCTAAGTCCTTTACATCTAATTTCATTTGGTCATAGGTCTGCTTAAATAGGATGTTTACTGAGCTCCCGTTGTCAATCAAAACCTTTTAGATGGTAGCTGGGCCAATAACAGCTGTTATTACCAATGGATCGACTGTAGGAATTTCTATACCAGATGATTCTCACTCGCTGAAGACGGTATCCTCGCCCATCGTTCTTCTTTGTTTGATAGGACTCGCGGCTTCACGGGGATCTACTTCTGCAACATCAAGATGTTTTGCGGCGTTGACGTATCGTTCCATGGCTCTGATGCTATGACCTGCGGGATGCGGTCCTCCCACGATGGTATTAATAACAATCCCCTTTCCTTTTTCTTGAGGGGTAGCACAAGCCGTGGCTTGGTTTTGCTTAGGCATCGAAGTTCCTTGCCCCCTGTCCCTTGGATCTGTTTTATATTCGTCGAGTTTTCCTTCTCGAATCAGCTTTTCCACGATGTCCCTAAGATGTCGACACTCATTGGTTGTATGCCCATAAATGTCATGGAACAAGCAATACTTCCCGGTTGCACGTTCCTTCTCTGTAGGCTCTCGTGGGGGCTGCTTCTTATATTGCATCGTATTACAGGTATCGAAGTATATGTTCTCTAATGTGTCGTTTAACGCTGTATATGTTTCAAATACCTGGAAGCGGGGGCGCTTCCAGGAATTCCCTTGCTTCGAACTACCGCTGTTCGATCCTTCGCCATTTCTCTAACCATGATTTTCCACATTTACTTCGATTTTCCCGAGTTATCCCCAGATTGTTTAACCGCGGCGTTGTTTCGAGTTGACGGATTGAAGGCATCCCTCTGACTGTCTTCTTCCAGCTGCGCATCTTCTTGCCTTAATCGAACGTTGGCTTTTTCATAGAATGCTTCAATCGTGGTCGGCGATTTTCCAATCAAATATTTCCCGAACTCGGTTCGTTTGTCGATGCCATCGACCATGACCATCAAAACGGTCTCGTAGTTGGGGTTGCTAACTTCGGTTGCCGCCCGATTAAACCGATTGAGATAATTTCTTAGGGATTCACCTCTCCCCTGCTTAACTGCTGACAGGGCCATGACATGTTTTGATTTGGTGGCATGAAGAAGGAACTGAGTTAGGAACTTTTCACTTAGGTCTTTAAAGCTAGATACAAATTTCGCGGGTAAACGGACAAACCACATAAGAGCTATACTACTTAGGAATATTGGAAAAGCGTTGCATTTGATTGTGTCAGGTGCAACCGCTACTTCCATGTGCCAACAATATATCATTAGATGCTGCTGTGGGTCTGAAGTCCCATCGTACTGGTCCATTTGGGGCATATTGAATCTCCTGGGAAATTCCACTTGCAAAATGTCATCAGTGAATGGCGTATGGCTTCGGTCGATTCCCCAATCCTCATTTCTATGCCCGCGACTATCGTTCATAATTTGTCGTACCATTGCGGCTAGGTTTGGTGGAACCACTGTATTTGGATCGACTTCTTCTACCGACGGACTCCTTCTACCCCTTCTATCAGGAAATACCGTTCGGGAATTTCTTCTTCTTTGGTTTTCTTGGTCCCTCACAAGATTCAGCGGAGGGCGTATAGGAGACCGATTTCTTCGAACAGCATTTTGGTTTACTGGAGGAGAGGGCTCCCGGTTGTGTAGGGCTATAGGGTCGACTACTTCTAACTTGACCTGTTCAGCACGCCCTTGAGTACGTTCATCGGGCGGATTCTGATGTTCTTCCGTCTGCGGTAGTCGGGCAATTTCAATTCTCTCTAACGGACGTCGGGGTCGACGTGGGTCCCTGTCTTCTTACGATGAAGACGAGCTTCCTGATACTCAGCCCGGCGGCGGAGAAGGGAGTCGATAGCCCCGGAGCTCCTGAGCTTGATTTCTGAATTCTTCCCATTGCCTTGCCATGCGAGTCATGTCTTCACGCATAGCGACATTCTCCTGAGAGTGGACCCTTAGGGCATCAGTAGTTTCCCTAAGTCGATCTACTATAGCCATGAATTCGTCTCGAGTTGCAAAGGCAGAGGATGGAGCTAAATCCCCTCCAGCGAGTAGTACAGGCTGATCCGAAGTTGTTTCGGGGGCGGTCGACCCACCAGCTGCTCCCATTGAGGATCCCACCTGCGGATTTTTTCCTGTATTGCATGCCGTTTTCCCTGCCGTTGCTAAACCAATGAAATAATAAGAAATGGGATTTTTGTCTTGGACTTGGTGATCCAAAAGTAGAGCAAAAAGTCTGAAATGATCTGAGAAAGTCAAGTTCTCAGTGAAAGCACCAAAATGTTGATACCAAAAACTGGTTCAACACCCAAAGGAAAGAGATTTGTAGAGAATAAATGAAGATTAATAGCAATAAACGATGCACAAAAAAAATAAAAAGATCACAGACAGAGTTTTTATAGTGGTTCGGCGAAGATGGTGCCTACGTCCACTTTATATGTTATTTCTCTTTTTGATTTGCTAGAATAATTACAATATATCCTTTTCTGAATTGAAACACAGTTATTTATAGATGGTACAATGCTTGGCCGTTATCTACACGTGCCATCGGATCCAACAGAATAGCTGCGGCTGAATGAATCGGTATCTGCTGAAGAATCGGTCTTTCTTCCAAAAATCCAGTGCAGATTCGATGCTTGATCTTCCCGCCGTGGGCAATTTGAATGGAAAAAATCTAGGACGAACTATTCTTTAGACTGACCCTTAGACAAGCGCTTTGTAGCTGGCTGGACCGGGCCTCATCATACTCCTTTGGGACCGCTTCTGTTGGATAATCGTGGAATAGGAAGATGGGCTTCTTTAATCGATTTACTTCGAGGGCTTCGAAGGCGAATCTTCGACACTACCATGCCTTGATGGGCAATCCAAAAAGGCTCATCAACAACATTCAACAACAATTTTATGCATTCTTTTCTTAAGTTCACACAACGAATAAATTTCTGAATATGTGTTATACATTAACGCGCCTTAATATGCATTTATTTTGGCAACTACCACAACATCACATACCATATGCAAATGGCAACATCATCTACTAATTTTATAAACATTATTACTATATCCAATAATTAACCATTCATGCAACCGCACATTATCACATCCATTAACTATGTATATAAATTTTAAATCATATTAAATAATAAAATTTATGTGTTCTCACCAGTAATGCTTTCTAGAAATGGTCTTCCAAACTTTTATCCGCTTCTCTATCTTGTATTCCCCACTTCTACACGTGCTCTCTCTCTCTCGGTCTTTCCTTTCTCTTCATCCCCTCTTTTCTTCTTGCGTTTTTTTTAAAAGCTAGGCTTTTAAATCAGCAAAAGAATATACATGCGCATGCATGCATTGGAACGGTGTTGTGCGATGGAAGGGTCCCGACTAGCAGAAATAGTGCATGCAAGTGGTCGAGTTTTTCATGCAGTGCAGGAGGCTCGAGTTTACGGTGTAGTGGAGCTATTTTGTGGGTCTTGCAGGGTTGTGTTCGGTCATTGGAGGGAGGTGCGGTTTGCTGGTCGAGGTGATGGTGTATGGGTGATGTTGTGCGTGTTAATGATGAAGAGGGGTGATGTAGTTGCAAGTTTGGAGGAGCCAAAGCAGATAAGTTCGATGAAAGTCTCTAAGTGCATGCAGGCTTCCACTTTTTTTCTCGAATTGAAATGGGCGGAAGCTAGAAAAGTTGGGGAGAAGTAGTTTTACAGTGGAGAAGAATAGGCATGAGTATCATGAACGATGAGAAGAAATATGTAGAGAAGGAGAAACAAAAGTATAGGCGATAGGTGCAACTAAAAGTGAACTGAAGTGAGTAGCACAAGTCCTATATATATTAGCGGATAAATATCTCTTATTTACACTTGTTTGCCTACAGTTGTGAAATAGACGAATTTCTAGTAGTGATGTATGCATATAACAGTAATATATTTTAGGCACAAAATTTGTACTACTAAATTGTTCTTTCCTTAAACAAATGATTTTATTTTCCAAATGATCTTTGAAATCATTACCTTTTTTAAATCGACGTTATTTAAAGCAATATTTGTGGAACAGGTAGATGTGCATACCTTATATAGTCATTGCATAGTACTCAAGTATATATATAATTTACTGGTTCCTAAATATCACCCATAATGTAAATATGTAACAACCCGAAAATCTGGGCCAGTTTAAAATTTTTATTTTGGCAATTTTAGCAAATTTTGATTATTTAAAATGAATTATTTTAAATAATAACGACGAGAAATTTATGTTGAATAGAATTCGAACGTATATATTTATTCGAATCATCGTTAGAATATAAATATTTATTTTAAATTATAAAAGGAATCGAAAATGGTGCGGTAGTTCGATAATTCGATTTCAAAATTCAAATGAACGTACCGGGTGCAAAATAAACCGGATTTTAGTGAAACCAAAAATATTAGAATCTAATAGAGAATATCTTTCCAAAGAATCCGAAAAATCAAGATTTCATAGCGGGGGTAAAAAGATATGCCCAGTTGAAATTTTAGAATAGTCGCTATGGAATTTCGGCCCTTAAAAATAGTCATTTTGCAAACGACCTCGGATTTCAACGAAACCACTTTTGTTGGAACCGTGATGTCAAGTTATTGCTAGGTTTCAAATTTCATAATTTTTCGAATCAATATGTGAGCGTGGCAAAGGAAAACGCGTTTGACCAGTTTCAGTTGATTTTAATCGACTGGAAAACGGCCATTTTTCAAACGGTCTCAGAATTTGATGAAACTAGTTTTGTTAGGATCGTATCGTCAATACGAAGCTAGAAAATATTTTTCGGGAATTTTTCTAGTTAGTATGTGGCCTCGGTAAATTGAAATGTGCGTTCAAATTCAATATATAGAGTTATATTTTGATTTTGACGAAAACTGATCGAAGCAATCGAATCAGCCTGCGATACATATCCCATTGTGTTCGGAATGGGGGTAATTAGCTATGGACGATAGTCGGTGAGCTTGATTTCGACTTCGAAATAAAAAGTTACGTTTTGAAGAGAAATTAAAATAAATTAATATATATTATATTATATCCTCACCACTCCCTCTCTTCCCTCAGTCAAACCAATCGAAAAAAAAAACGATGGAACCCTCGTCGCGCCCCAGGCGGTTGTCGCGCCGCTCTCTGGCATCGCACCCCCTCCCCTTCAACGCACCCTCCCCCTTCTCTTTCCTCCTCTCCTTCTAGCATCGGCGGTGGTCCCCAAACCCCCCTTTCTATCCTCGAGCTCCGTTCAACACCCTGCACCCCCCTTTTTCCGATGCAAACCCCACGAGATCCGCCCCTCATTCGTCGAGCCACCTGACGATTGAAGCCCCACCTCCACGCTCCGCCAACGGCGCTGCCCCGCCCGTGAAAGCCCCCACCAGTGGCAAAGCTCTGATTTCGACAATAAAAGTGAGTTTCCCCCTCCCCCCCTTTTTTTTATCTTTGTTTTATTTTATAAATAAAAATGATTTTCAGTTTAGCAATAAAGGATTTTTTTCATGATAGAAATATATGATTTCATGATAAAAGATTATATTTTTATAAAGGACTTATTTTTTTTATATAAAGAAAAGAAATAATTTTTATATCATGGTATGGTTAAAAATATAATTTTTACATAATAGGAAGGTTAAAAATATAATTTTTACATAATAGGAAGGTTAAAAATATAATTTTTACATTGTAGGAAGGTTCAAAATATAATTTTTGTATGGTGTAAAGATTAAAAATATAATTTTAATTATAGTAGAATAATAAAAATATGATTTTTATTAATGTAAGAGAGTAAAAATATAATCTTTATTAGGAGAAGAGCAATATAAAAATATAATTTTTATAACGAAGTGAAGATAAAAATTTGATTTTTATACATATGAGGTGAAGATAAAAATTCGATTTTTATATATTGAATAGGGAGATAAAAATTCGATTTTTATATATTGAATAGGGAGATAAAAATTCGATTTTTATATATTGAATAGGGAGATAAAAATTCGATTTTTATATATTGAATAGCAAAGTAAAAATTCGATTTTTATAGATTGAATAGCAAAGTAAAAATTCGATTTTTATATATTGAATAGCAAAGTAAAAAATTTGATTTTTATATATGTAGTGAATACAGATTACGAAAGTGATGAAAGAAGAAACGGCGGAGATTTTTTACATATGAAGAGTCGAGGCGTTTGGATTAGCTAGTCGGTGAGAACTTCTCAGTTTTAACTTAATTTTCTAGTTAAAATATATACTAGGATGCAGACGGTGTTTAGTAGCACCCGACACCCGTCGTCCACAAAGCATCGATGGCTTGTATGCTTGTTTGTTTGATTTTGATGTGTAGTTGATTGTGTGATGTGATGTGAAATGAAATAAAATATTTATATAGTTGAAATAAAATATTTTATAGTGGAAAATATTTCATAGTTAAAAATAGAATTTTTAACGTATATATGAAATTAAATAAATTAATATAAACAAATCAAACGATTTGTTTATATACACACATTTGACTGATATTGATTGGGACGATAAATTTTACACATCACCCAACTACACAAATAAAATCTGTGTTTGTTGGTTTGAAAACCCCACACGGGTATTGGGATGATATACGACAGGCACTAATCCCAATAATTAGATGTATATCGATCGATTGATGGACAGACTGTTATAAGCGTCGAATATTTATATTTGATGCTTATACAAGGTAGAATGCACTTTGGATGATGGTTGATTATTCATGTTGTTATTGTATACATGTGTTGTAGAAAATCCATATAATTAACATTATATGGTAATTGATTGGGCCTCATTCCAGTTTTGAAAAAGAAATATTTGAATAGAAATATTTGAAAAAGAAATATTTGAAATAGAATATTTGAAAATAGAAATATATGAAGTCGTGTTGATTAGATTGACGCCATTTTGACGTGAACGATATTTATATCGATTTTATTCATTTTATAATGAATATCGAAAGTGATTTCAAAATCTGATATTTTGAAAAGAATTGGAATTCGAATTAAACTGAATAGAAATGAATTAGAATTGAAATTGAATAGAAAGGAATTCGAATTGAAATTGAATTGAACTGAAAACAAACTGAAATTGAATTCAAAATCGATTTGAATTGAAATCAATTTGAAATGAATTTAAAACGAATTTGTAAGAGAAAATTCAATTTTGATTTGAATTTGAAAAAGAAGTTGAAATCGTTTTGAAAAAGAATTTAAAACAATTTATATAATACGTTTTAAAAAGGAAATCGACGAAGTATATATTATATATATTATATATAAAAAATAATGGCCTGAATAGAACGCGTCACGCTGTGGTAGTTCGTAAATTTTGACCATTGACTTCAAATGGATATTACGGGAGATCCGACCGTCGGATTCTCCTAAAACCGGAACCGTTGGGTTCGTATCGAAAAGAGTTTTCTAACGAATATTAGAAATTAGAAATCTAACGGTTGGATTTGGAATTATGTCCAAATCAAATTTGGAAAAGGTCGCTATAAGTGCAGTTCGATGGCCGTTGATGGAAATCGACTGTACGGGCTTTGATAAAATTATTAAAAATAGTAATAATTTATGTATAATCATAAGAAATGATTTGGGATGAATAACTCCATATTTGATAAGATAAAATTAGATTTTTATCGAAATGAACTAGTTTTGAACTAGAATTATAATTCTATTTATTTTTAAATAAATAAATTGGATTTGAAATGGTTTCGAAAATAACCAGAATTTCCAATAATTATATTGGAATGGATTTGAATCGAAATTGTCTTCGGAATATTTCGATGTTGGAATTCGTGATTATACAGATGTTGTTATGGGAATTTGAAAGATATATTAATATCGTTATTTCCAATACGATATTTGTTAGTCGTAGAATTTGATATTGAATATAAGCCGATATATTTTCTATTCAGAGCCTTGTATTTAATATCAAAAATGATTTGGGTTTGTCGTGAATGGTGACTTCATTAACACTGTTCTTGAACCCAGTTGAGAAAAAGATTAAATCTTTTTATTTAGATTTAATGAAGTGTACCAATTAAATAATATTTAATTGGAATTGAATTGGTATTGATTTTTGGGTTTATCGTGAACAGTGTATTAAATAACACTTGTTCTTTAACCCGATAATTAATGGAACGTGATTTTGGGTTATCGGGAATGGTATCTTCAATAATACTGTTCTTAGACCTAAAGGAGTTAAGAAAATCAGAAACTAACTGGAGATTAGTTAAGTTGAATGGTTTCAGAGGTATTGATCTGATGTTGATTTCGGCATTCGGGGTTAATACTTAGGGAATTGCTCACTTGCTATTTTACGGTTAGGGACTGATTGAAATGTGATTTTGGGGTTTATCGTGAACCGTGTTTTAAAGGACACTGATTATTTAACCCAGTTAAAATTAAAACTAAGTGATGTTTTGATGAATCTTTAATTAGATTGAAAAGATCGAGAATGGAGTATCACCGGTTTTGCTCCAGGCGATAGTTAAATCTTTAATTAGATTTAAACGTGAAATGGTAATTGAATTTACCGATAACACCATGGTGTTAGATATGAAGTATAACCAGTTTTACTTCATGGGATGAATAGTTTGGGTTGGGAAATTAAAACAAATGATTACTTCGGTAAGGTTCGTTAATATCGACTAATTTGAAGTGATATTCAAAAGGAAGATTAAAGAATAAATTTAAAGGGATTTATCTTTGATAAAATTAATGGGAATCTTTCCCTAAGAATGTGAAATTTAGAAACTAACTGTCGGTTAGCTAAGCAGAATGGTTTTCTGGATATTGATCTGATGTTGGTTTCGACCTTCGGGGTTAATATTTGGGGAATTGTTCTCTTACTAATTTACGGTTAGTGGCTGATGAATTGGAATGAGGCGTATGTTGTGTTTGTGTAACACTTGTTTACTACATATGCGAGTTATTCGGAAAGACCGGGTTTATCCCATTCTGAATAACTGATACGACGATAAATCAAAGATGAAGACGGTGGTCGAAGACCGGAGGTCTTCACGTCGTTTGGGTGATTACTGATGATCTTGATTGGGCCGTACACCCAAGAGGAGAGAATCAGTTATTGGTCGTCCAGACGTACTTGGAGATCGATGGATATGTGGGGTACTAGGTGCCTCCGGTTTCGTTCAGACCCAGAACGAACTTGTAAATGGACTGTGTGTCTGACATTGGATTTCAGTCTGTGTGATTGATTTCTATTAAATATATATCTGTTTGGCGGCAGAGAATTTATTCTCTTGCTTAACGCCCTTCTCTGAGACGTACGAGCTCAAGGGTTGTATATTGGCGGATATCAAACGCATGGAGTGAACTGCCTGTGTGGCATGCCTAAGTGGCAATGTGATCAAGGCTTCTGTTGAAAAGCAGAGTCTTGTGGTTGATGATCAAAGCACGGCCTGTGTGGCGTAGCTTTGTGTAACGTTGATTCGCGAGCCTCACACCCCGGTGGTGAACCAAAAACGGGAGAGGACCTCAGGGAGGACATGCGTTTCTTTCTAGCTAGAAGTGGCGTCAGTGGTTTTACACGCCCTGACGAGTTTGACTTATGTGGTTGTTGCTGTTGCGAGGCGCCTCGGTTTGATCGGACAATCCGGGTCCGATGGAGTCATTCGTTGGCTCATTTACGCCCCATAGGGCTGGGAAACGCAGTGTTCAGGAATTTTAATCCACATCGGTGGACCGGCCCTGATGATCCAAGGGTCGATGCGCTCTGACCCTGAGACATAGGCTAGATTGTCTCGAAGACGGTGAGGACGATCCCTTGCCTTGGTTCACAAACGGAAATCCAATTTCCAAATACGTGATTCTGCGGTTTTATTTGTAGAGCCTAGTATGGCGACATAGTGGGATGGGGCACTTATGTCGTCTATGATTGATACTTATGATTTGAAGTTGTTTTATACACTATGCACTTATAATAGTATCAAATGATTTGTTTTTAAACGTATCAAGCATTATTGGCTATTATAAGGTAAAAACCCTATCCTCCGGCTTGCGTTGCATTGTGTGATGGGAACTGGGTCTTATAATAGCTTCATTTTCCTTTATTTAGCATTGCGCTGTTTGTTTTACGCACTGGTATTCTTGGGAGGAAACCCGTTCCGTGTTATACGGCGTGGTCCCTTGATTTACCTAACTTTAAAATAAAGATTAATAACTGTTTTAGTTCTCACACCAGTCCCATGACTGATCACCTGGATTTTTTTTGTTTTAACTTAAACTTTGGGTGCCCCTATTTTCTACACTAGCAGCTAGTAGTTTTGGTTTTGTAGATTTATATTCACAGGGTCCTGATTTACAGCTGGAACGATACTCGGAAAGCTCTGTATCCGTGTATCACTTCTAGTTGTGTTTAGTATTGTTTTTCTGCTGCTATGTAATTTATTGTAATCTCTGAGATTTATCCAATGTATTTTATTCATTTATACTATGTATATTCTTGTATCTGATGGAATTGTTGTAATAAACATGGAATGTTCTTCCGTCTGCATTCCTTTGTGTGTTGTTCTCGAAGTATCCGCTCTTTCCTTCACCGGGAAGTTACGGGTTTTTACAGTTGGTATCAGAGCTTTGGTTTACAAAGCTCAGAGAACAAGGCACATTAGAACCATACGAAAGAATTCATCAGATATTGGATTAGTAACATCCAATGGAATGACTCATTAGAGATGGGATCAGTAATATCCTAGAACGAGTGTGAAGGGATTATTTTTAAAATGAAAACCAGTTTTGTTTTGAAATTTAAATCAATTATACGTATTTGAATATTTATTTATATTGATTTGGACAGTCCAGTATATATAGACTTTGCGTATACGTCTGATCCACGTGTATTTGAAGTTTTAATATACTGGATAGATACAGAATTACACTATATTTCCTATTGACTGGTGTGAGAACCAAAATTAGATAGGGCCTATTGTAGTGATTTGACATCAAAAATCTGATTTTTGACTATGTATCAAAGTTATGAATTTGAAAAGCTAATCAACTAATTGATTGCTGATTGTGTTGTTTGATTATTGTTTGATTAATTAAAATTTGAACCATTTAGTCCATTTGAACCAAAAGGTGAATTGTATTGAAATTTGGTCGCATTTGCTTGCATATACATGTACTTACATTGAACAGGTCATAGCAAAGAGGCTAGAGCAGAAGAATAAAATTGTTTGCCCGACAAATAGGTACATGTTTACCATAATTTACTGTTTTGTTTGGGTGATGATGATTTTATGAGCCAATTGGCTTTTTCTTTTTCTTTTTGAGATCAGAGGGCCTGTATGGCAATTTCGGGATTTTCCCGATGCAGGGGAGGTTATTGCGAAATTTTTCGAAAATTTAGGGTGTTAGCCAAATTTTTGAGATTTTTGAAAAGTTCTTAGAAACTGAAAATTTGAAGAACTTAAGCCATAATAAAAATGATGAAAGTTGAGTCGGTATTTAAAACAACTTTCGACTTCGTTCCTTTTCAGGGACGAAAAGTTTTAAGTGGGGGAGATTGTAACAACCCGAAAATCTAGGCCAGTTTAAAATTTTTATTTTGGCAATTTTAGCGAATTTTGATTATTTAAAATGAATTATTTTAAATAATAACGACGAGAAATTTATGTTGAATAGAATTCGAACGTATATATTTATTCGAATCGTCGTTAGAATATAAATATTTATTCTAAATTATAAAAGGAATCGAAAATGGCGCGGTAGTTCGATAATTCGATTTCAAAATTCAAATGAACGTACCGGGTGCAAAATAAACCGGATTTTAGTAAAACCAAAAATATTAGAATCTAATTGAGAATATCTTTCCAACGAATCCGAAAAATCAAGATTTCATAGCGGGGGTAAAAAGATATGTCCAGTTGAAATTTCAGAATAGTCGCTATGGAATTTCGGCCCTTAAAAATAGCCATTTTGCAAACGACCTCGAATGAAACACCCCACCTTCGTTAGGGTCACTCTCAAAGGGAATGCCCTAATTTTGGTGGAGGTTTATAAGTATAAATCACAGATATACAAGACAGATATAATAACACATATTTTTTTGAACAGCGGAAAACAACAACTTTTATTTCATTAAAATACGTGTTACACCAACCATACCATAATTGTCTTACAATACTTCCAAGATCATAACATCTTCATAACTGTCTTGATTACATTATTTAAAGAAGCATAAAGAAAACATAAATAAACTGCAAAAGTCCCATAATTGCTGTCCAAAGCCATAATCCAAAACGAAAAGATCCAAGCAATACATTCTTTCTCTTCAAGCTGGATATGAAGGCTGGTCAAGCTGCGGTATTCCCTCCCTGTGGACCTGGGGGGGGGGGGAACGGAAGAAAAGAAGACGAAAGAAAAGTAGAGTCAGACATAAAGCCTGAGTAAGTCTAGGACTATTCAGTCTATGAACAAAGAACTGGGTATGATAAGTATAAATTAGAAATGGGAAAGCATTATAAACTAAGTTAAGTTGTCTAGGGTCGAATGTACTATCGTACCCCATATTAATCTCTGTACCCATATAAACTAGTTCCCAACAGGCACCCCATAATCAGGGTGAAGTGATCCATTTTCTGATGATCGGCTCCTACTCGCATAGTTACATGTGTCTTACGGCCCCCGATATTGTAGTTACCTATGCTGGTCCCACCATGGGGTGTATCAAGTCCCATGGTGGCGGCCCGACTCAACCCTAGAATGCACAGGTATGCTACTGGTGCCCAGTGCCTTATTTTTCTGCACCGTAGTGTGTGCACGCCCGCACCCCGTTAGAACCTACACTGCTGCACCACCGCCGTCGATTTGACCTCTTACAGTCAGCCCAATAATCGTGCCCCACCCTGCCTAGTTTCAGGGTATCATGATACGCCTTGTAGGGTTACTGCTGAAAAGGGTCCCTCGCTACTAGGTTTTCTATTTCTAGCCAACATGCTAAGTTGGTTAAGTGTTTTGTAAACCTAACCCCCAATCAGTCTGTTTAGTTTAGCATGTTACATTTTGATTAAGTCTTAATTCACTTAATCCTATCAATCCTGACTCAGCCTTAATTGTCTTATTAAAGCCTTGACCTCTCACATTAGACAGGTATTGTTGTGGCTGCCTGTTGCCGGTTGGGTACGGGCAGTCTTACGCCACAACTCAGTCTAACCTCGGGTCCTTATTGGGCTTCGTGTTCAACCACCCACATTGGATAGGTATTATTGTGACTACTGGACAGTCGGGCGGTTCCGGGCAGGTTTACATCACAACTCAATCCAACCTCGGGTTAAACACATCGTATTTTCTACATTTACATATTTTGTCTCTTTTCTTTTTATATGTAAATATTTGCGGCCCATTATTCAAATTCATCTTTATTGATTAAGATTTATTTATGCCACTTAATTGTTTTTCAAGGTTGTTGGCATGCGTCAAACATGCCAACACATATGTTCTATATTTTAGCCCAAACGTCAATACCCCCGTTTTACACGTTCGTTCAAATGTAAGGTGTGTTGGGTTTAATACTTAAACCCAATTTAGCCATATAAAAAGGGGAGGCTTATAACATGGTGTTTATAAGGTAACATAAAAAGGGGAGTGTGAACGCATGAACTTGCAATATAACGATTCAATTAACATAAGGTAGGCGCATGTGAACTTGCAATTGTAACAACATATAATATAAGCAATACTTAAACATGAATCATCATATTCACATAATCATGGTATAAACAAAGCATGAATCATTCTATTCGTGTAGTCATGGCATAAATGATACTTAACCATGAACCATTCTAATCATATAATTATGGCATAATCATAATTGAACATGAGTCCTTCTATTCATATAGTCATGGCATAAACATAATTGAACATGAATCCTACTATTCATATAATCATGGTTTTTATCCTATCTATGTAACTTGTAAGTGGGATGTAATTCTAGTGTAATTTCTAATGTAACTTATGTGCCAAATATATTACAACATAAGCCTAGAAACATGTTTTCAACTAGGCATAATAACAAACATAGTTTAGTCATGTTCATAAAATTAATACAAGCTTACAAAGACGCTTGCTTTTGTCACTATTACAAAATCATGATTTTTATACTTGAACTATGATGCCAATTCCAACATAACCTTCATATGAATCATAATACTTAAGTGGATCAAATTACACTAAAGATGACCATAGAATTATACATCATGTTGGCATAACAATAATTCATATACTTGCATGAATTTCAAATAAACTATTACAACATATAGTTGTTATTTTCAACATGAATCATATACTTGCAATTATCAAATGGGTGTTGTAAATAACTACCACAAACATGTAGTTTCCAATATGAATCATATGCTTGCATGAATCCTAATTAAAATTCCACAACATGTGGTTGTCAACATAAACCATATACTTGTATGAATCAAATCGTACACCATAGCATTGCCAAATCAAAATAACATACAAACATAAGTTATTATCGCCACAATTCCATTTCGTTGTTAACTTCCAACGCAAATCGCGTACTTGCAAATATCCAATCGTATACCATAATATTCCCAAATCGTTTAGCATCAAAGCAACATACAAATATAGATTATTATCGCCACAATTCCTTTTCTTACTTTACACAAATCAACACAATTATTTAATTCACATCGGAATAGCACTCTACTTACAACGTATGGCGAATCTTCAATTCAGGAATCTGAATTCTGAATTTGGAGATGTTATCCTTTGTTGTAGGCATTGCTTTGATTTGATTAACGTTGCTTTAAGCTTTTGATTTATCTCCTACTCGTCTCTCTATTTCTGACGGCTATCCTCAGTCTCTCCTCAGCAGCATGACGGTCTCATCTCCATTTTAGTTTATGTGAATTAGGGTTAGTCTTAGGTCCTTTTTATAGAGTTTTTGAGTTAATTTAGACCGTCGATGAAGTTTGGTTTAACAATAGCCGTTCGTTCAAAGAAGAGACCAACCAGGAGCTGACACCTAGCCCTAGTGACAAGGCAAGGCTCAGAAAATCGACCAAACATAGACCAGGCCAGCCAGGGTGGGCTGGGTTCGACCTGGCTCAGGGGCCAGGTCGACTCCCCAGTCGACCCCCAGGTCGACTCTAGAGTCGACCTTCCTGGGGCAGGTCGACACCTAGGTCGACTCCCAGGTCGACCTGGCCTGGCAGGTCGACCCTAGGGTCGATCCCCAGGTCGACCTGGTGGGTTTGGGCGGGAATTTTCCCGCCTACTCTGATTGGGCTGAAATTCAATTCTGTTTTCGAAATTTGAATTTTCTGAAACTTCGTCGGGTCATAATTTGGTCATACGGGCTCCATTTTTCGAAAACTCGGACTCTATTTCGCGTATTTTTCCGAGACGATCGCAATGGCATATCCCGTTTCCCTTAATACTTTGATTTGAGATTTACTATATTTTAATTTGTGAATTTCACTGTTATAAAATATACGGGGTGTTACATTCTCCCCCACTTAAAAGGATTTCTTCCCGAAATCTTCAAGTTCAGGAAGAATGTACATCCTAACATCCAAACATCCATCTACTCATCCATCAAACACGAGCATCCATTGTCCTTAAAAGACTTCTAATGCTTCATGATAATATGCGAAGTGTGTGTGTACATGTACTTATCTAATGCAAAATCAGGCGGTCTACTGATTCAGTTGACCTCCTTAATGCGAATTATGTAAGTGCCATGAATCCATTATGTATGCAAATACTCCTATTCATGATTCTACATGAGTGCACAATCATTCATACAAATGCAACATCCATATGACAACACATTAAAGTTCAACCATATACGAATGCAAACATATATGCATATGCAATATGAAGTGATTGAGCCGATCAAAAACCTAGATTGTGTGTGTATATGCAACCACGAGCAACCACTAGCAATCACTTGCAACCACTTGCAATCATCATCCATAACATGTTTCAATTACATGTTTTCATCCAAAGGGTTTCTACCTAAAAGATAGGGTCGAGGAGATATACCTAAAAAGATAGATAAAAGCGCAACTTAAGGAAAAAGGAAAGATCGAGGATGTACCCTCGAAAAGAAAAGGGTAGGCTGCGCGTATTTTAGCTTCAGTTTCCCAAGTTGCATCTCCTTCGGCGTCGCTCCACTGAACTTTGATGAGCTTGACTTCGCGGTTGCGTAGCTTCTTTGCTTCCGTTCCTAATATGCGGGTTGAAACTTTCCTTACAGTTGCTTCGCGTTCCACTTCAGCTTCTTCTAGGATATTTGGCTCTACCACTTCAGCAGACTCATGTAGACATTTTCGGAGATGTGAAACGTGAAAGACGTTGTGAACTCCGGCCAATTTTTCGGGTAGCTCTTATCTATAGGCCATTTTCCCAATTTTCTCGATGATAGGGAATGGCCCTACGAACCTTGGTGCTAGCTTTCCTGTGGTTCCAAAACGAACAACGTTCCTTAGCGGAGATACCTTAAGAAAAACTCTGTCTCCAACCTCAAATTCAAGGTCAGTCCTCCTCTTGTTGGCGTAGGACTTTTGTCTGTCTTGGGCCGTCTTCATCCTTCTTCGTATTAAGTCTACTTTCTCTGAAGTCTCTCGGATCATATCTGGTCCAAGTATGAGCTTATCAGTAGACTCCGACCAATAAGTGGGTGATCGGCACGGTCTTCCATATAAAGCTTCGAAGGGCGCCATTCCGATGGTTGCTTGATAGCTGTTGTTATAGGCAAATTCCACCAAAGGAAGATGGTCTTCCCACGTCCCTCCGAAGGATGCACAGTCTTAAAAGGTCCTCCAAAACTCTGTTCACTCTTTCTGTTTGGCCGTCGGTTTGGGGATGATAGGCTGTGCTCAAGCATAACTGTGTGCCTACCGCTTCTTGCAGACTCCGCCAAAATTCACTTGTGAAGATAGGGTCTCGGTCGCTAACAATGCTGGATGGTATTCCGTGGAGTCGAACGATTTCCTTGAGGTAAAGAGATGCTAGGGATGAGGCAGTTCTTTTACTTTTGACAGGTAAAAAGTGGGCGATTTTAGTAAGCCTATCCACTATTACCCAAATGCTAGTGTTGCCTCTCCTAGACCTAGGCAGCCCATCGATGAAGTCCATTGAGATGCTATCCCACTTCCACTGTGGGACCTCTAGAGGATGTAGCAGACTGCCAGGCTTTTTCTGTTCTGCCTTAACCTGTTGGCACACCATACACTTATAGACGAATTCTGGCACGTCCTTCTTCATGCCGTTCCAAAAGAAAGTTCTTTTTATGTCCTTGTACATTTTATCGCCGCCTGGGTGTATCGTCATCTTGGAGTGATGTGCTTCTTCGAGAACCTTCTTTACTAAATCCCTTGTCTGTGGGACGCATAGCCTTCCGTCTCGCCTTAGCCAACCCTTATCGTCGATGGAGTATCTGTTGAGGTGACTTTAAGTCTCACCCCTAATTAGCCTATCAATCGTCTCCACAAGCTGAGGGTCCTCGCGTTGTGTTGTCCCTATCGAGTCCACTAAAGTCGGGCGTACTTCGAGAGATGCTAGCAAGCCTGGAACAATATCGGAGGAAGGCCTAAAGTCGAAGCTGGCTATAAACTCTAGGCTTTGTCTTTCAACAAACAGCGGGCTTAGGGTCAGTTTCTTTCGGCTCAACGCGTCTGCCACTACGTTGCCTTTGCCCGGAGTATAGGAGATCTCGAAATCGTACGAGGCAAGAAACTCCATCCACCTCTGTTGCCTCAAGTTAAGATCTTTCTGCGAGAAAAGATATTTCAACGATTTATGGTCAGTGTAAAGTTCGAACTTCTCACCTAGGAGATAGTGTCGCCAAGACTTGAGTGCAAAGACGATGGCAGCTAACTCAAGATCGTGGGTCGGATAGTTCTTTTCATGCACTTTCAGTTGTCTCCCGCCATAAGCTACTACCCTTCCTTCTTGCATTAAGACGGTGCCAAACCCTGTCCCACATGCGTCTGTATAAACGGTGAACATCTTGCTTCCATCTGGCAACGTCAAAACTGGGGCTGTTGTAAGAGCCCTTTTTAGTCGCTGGAAAGCAAACTCGCAATCCAAGTCCCAATTGAACACTAGATTCTTCTTGGTCAACTTTGTGAGCGGAGCTGAGATTTTCGCAAAATCCCTTATAAACTTTCGATAGAAACCTGCTAGTCCTAGAAAACTTCGGACCTCAGTTGCATTCCTTGGTGTCTTCCAATCCTGTACCGCCACTACCTTAGCAGGGTCCACTGCTAACCCTTGTTTGGATACTATGTGCCCAAGGAACCTCACTTCTTCTCTCCAAAAGTGGCATTTGGAGAATTTGGCTTTTAGCTGATGGACTCGCAGAGTTTCCATGATTGCCCTCAAGTGCTGAGCATGTTCCTCTTCATTCTTTGAGAAGATAAGGATATCGTCTACGAAGACGACTACGAACTTATTGAGGAAATCTCTGAATACCCTACTCATCAGGTCCACGAAGTAAGCAGGTGCATTTGTCAAGCCGAAAGGCATGACAAGCCATTCAAAGAAGCCGTCTGGGGTTCTGAATGTCGTTTTATCGATACTATCTTCAGCCACCCTTAGCTGATGAAAACCGGTCGCTAAATCGAGTTGGGAGAAAACAGACGCTCCTACAAGCTGATCAAACAAATCGTCAATTTTGGGGAGAGGGTGCCTATTATTTTTCGTTAGCTTGTTGAGCTCCCTATAGTCGACACACAGACGGAGTGAACCATCCGCCTTTGTAGCGAACACCACTGGAGCGCCCCATTCTGAAATACTCCTCCTAATGAACCCCTTTTCTAGAAGCTCTTTATTTTGTTTACTGAGCTCTTTCCTTTCCCGTGGAGTCATATGTCTAACGGGCAACGCAACGGGCTTTGCATTATCTACAAGATATATGCGGAAGTCTATCTCCCGCTTCGGAGGCAAGCCCTTCACCACTTCGAAGACATCCGGATATTCCCGGACCACTCTAACCGACTGTAAATTTTCAACGGAGGCATCTAGCGATTCAAGATAAGTAAGCATAACCGCATACGAGGGATTACAAGTAATTTCCAAAGTGTTACCGAGCTGGGTCAGGAGCCTAACAACCCTATTTTCACAATCAAGGATGGCCCCATAACTGGATAGCCAATCCATGCCCAAAATCAAACCGTATCCCGAAAAGCCCAAAACAAAGGCACTACATTTAAATTCTACGCTTAGAATAGAAATTTTCAATCCCAAACAGATCATAGACAAATGAGCTAGGCCCCCAATTGGGTTTGAAACAATTAAGGGGTCCTCTACCATACTAGTTTTTAGGTGCAGAGATTCTACTAAAGCAGACGAGATAAAGGAGTGTGATGCGCCAGAATCAAATAAAGTGCGAACGGGGTGATCATAAAGGTAAACTACACTTTCTACAGAAGTATTTATACCTCGCTGTTGCAGAGGTGGTGCCTCTAGCACATGAACTTGTGCCCCTGAGGTGGATCCAACCCTCTGCCCCTGTCCTCATTTCTTTGGGCAGTCCTTAGCCATGTGGCCTGTCTCACCGTAAGAAAAGCACCCACCATTCATCTTGGCCTTCTTTTTCCGGCAATCTTTCACTAAGTGCCCCACTTTGCCACAGAAATTACACTTCCTCTTCTCTTTGTTGCCTTTCCCGCCCTTCTTAAAGTCTGTCTTCTTAGGCTGCAAACCCTCTTTCTTCCCTTGAGAGTTTTCTGCCTTTGTCTCCTTCTTGCCCTTATCCTCTTTGTTCAACAACGCCATCTGTACCAACCTTTCATACGTAGCTCCCGTGGGTATATGGGTCACGGCCAAACTGTGTAACGGCTCATTCAACCCTTTGACAAAACGGAGAGCCTTCTTGTGCGGGGTGTTGACTAGGTCCAGTCCAAACCTAGCTAGCTCATCGAACTGATTAACATACTCTTTAACTGTCTTGTTCCCTTGCTTAAGAAATAAGAATTTTTCCAACTGCAAACTCCTTTCCGCGTCTGAGAGAAATTTAGCCTTAAACCTTGCCCTAAAGTCCTCCCACGTTTCCACTGGTCTTTCTGCATTAGTGACTTCCCACCAGAAGGAAGCCTCGCCTTTAAGTAGCCATACTGCC
The DNA here is from genome assembly GCA_030737875.1 of Allium sativum. Classification (NCBI taxonomy): domain Eukaryota; kingdom Viridiplantae; phylum Streptophyta; class Magnoliopsida; order Asparagales; family Amaryllidaceae; genus Allium; species Allium sativum. Next base: position 4,271 of record JASFAX010003267.1, on the reverse strand, counting down.
AGTTGTACTTTCTGTCTATCCTCTACCTCAAAGATGATGAATAAGTCCTCGGTTTCTTTCAGCCAATTTCTAGCTGCCACGAAGGACTCAGTTCCATGAAAATCCTTTCCTCCCATAGCTTTAAAATCTTTACATATCTTAGCAAAGGTGTTTCCCCGTGGAGGAGATGGAGGAAGAGGTGTTGCTGCAGCTGGATGATTTCTTGCAGCTGGGGGAGGAGGAACGGTAGGACCTGGCTGAGTGGCCCTTGCTTCTAAGAACCGTCTAAACCAACCAAGTATTGGTACACCCTCGGGCAAGTTAAGTTCTTCGGACATGCTGAAACAAAAAGGATAGATTCAAAACGAAGGATAAGAGATAGTTCCTATGGCTTTGGGGGGGACTTTGCCTTTTAAAATAAAATAATATTTTATCCTTTAAAAAATGCTTCTTTAAATTTCCTTTTTGAAAATAAATTTTCAAAACTTTTTATCTTATCTGGTAAACCTATGCTCTGATACCAAGTGAAACACCCCACTTCCGTTAGGGTCACTCTCAAAGGGAATGCCCTAATTTTGGTGGAGGTTTATAAGTATAAATCACAGATATACAAGACAGATATAATAACACATATTTTTTTGAACAGCGGAAAACAACAACTTTTATTTCATTAAAATACGTGTTACACCAACCATACCATGATTGTCTTACAATACTTCCAAAAACATAACATCTTCATAACTGTCTTGATTACATTATTTAAAGAAGCATAAAGAAAACATAAATAAACTGCAAAAGTCCTATAATTGCTGTCCAAAGCCATAGTCCAAAACGAAAAGATCCAAGCAATACATTCTTTCTCTTCAAGCTGGATATGAAGGCTGGTCAAGCTGCGGTATTCCCTCCCTGTGGACCTGGGGGGGAAACGGAAGAAAAGAAGACGAAAGAAAAGTAGAGTCAGACATAAAGCCTGAGTAAGTCTAGGACTATTCAGTCTATGCACAAAGAACTGGGTATGATAAGTATAAATTAGAAATGGGAAAGCATTATAAACTAAGTTAAGTTGTCTAGGGCCGAATGTACTATCGTACCCCATATTAATCTATGTACCCATATAAACTAGTTCCCAACAGGCACCCCCATAATCAGGGTGAAGTGATCCATTTTCTGATGATCGGCTCCTACTCGCATAGTTACATGTGTCTAATGGCCCCTGATGTTGTAGTTACCTATGCTGGTCCCACCATGGGGTGTATCAAGTCCCATGGTGGCGGCCCGACACAACCCTAGAATGCACAGGTATGCTACTGGTGCCCAGTGCCTTATTTTTCTGAGCCGGAGTGTGTGCACGCCCGCACCCCGTTAGAACCTACACTGCTGCACCACCGCCGTCGATTTGACCTCTTACAGTCAGCCCAGTAATCGTGCCCCACCCTGCCTAGTTTCAGGGTATCATGATACGCCTTGTAGGGTTACTGCTGAAAAGGGTCCCCCGCTACTAGGTTTTCTATTTCTAGCCAACATGCTAAGTTGGTTAAGTGTTTTGTAAACCTAACCCCCAATCAGTTTGTTTAGTTTAGCATGTTCCATTTTGATTAAGTCTTAATTCACTTAATCCTATCAATCCTGACTCAGCCTTAATTGTCTTATTAAGGCCTTGACCTCTCACATTAGACAGGTATTGTTGTGGCTGCCTGTTGCCGGTTGGGTCCGGGCAGTCTTACGCCACAACTCAGTCTAACCTCGGGTCCTTATTGGGCTCTGTGTTTAACCACCCACATTGGATAGGTATTGTTGTGACTACTGGACAGCCGGGCGGTTCCGGGCAGGTTTACATCACAACTCAATCCAACCTCGGGTTAAACACATCGTATTTTCTACATTTACATATTTTGTCTCTTTTCTTTTTATATGTAAATATTTGCGGCCCATTATTCAAATTCATCTTTATTGATTAAGATTTATTTATGCCACTTAATTGTTTTTCAAGGTTGTTGGCATGCGTCAAACAAGCCAACACATATGTTATATATTTTAGCCCAAACGTCAATACCCCCGTTTTACACGTTCGTTCAAATGTAAGGTGTGTTGGGTTTAATACTTAAACCCAATTTAGCCATATAAAAAGGGGAGGCTTATAACATGGTGTTTATAAGGTGACATAAAAAGGGGAGTGTGAACGCATGAACTTGCAACATAACGATTCAATTAACATAAGGTAGGCACATGTGAACTTGCAATTGTAACAACATATAATATAAGCAATACTTAAACATGAATCATCCTATTCACATAATCATGGTATAAACAAAGCATGAATCATTCTATTCGTGTAGTCATGGCGTAAATGATACTTAACCATGAACCATTCTAATCATATAATTATGGCATAATCATAGTTGAACATGAGTCCTTCTATTCATATAGTCATGGCATAAACATAATTGAACATGAATCCTACTATTCATATAATCATGGTTTTTATCCTATCTATGTAACTTGTAAGTGGGATGTAATTCTAGTGTAATTTCTAATGTAACTTATGTGCCAAATATATTACAACATAAGCCAAGAAACATGTTTTCAACTAGGCATAATAACAAACATAGTTTAGTCATGTTCATAAAATTAATACAAGCTTACAAAGACGCTTTCTTTTGTCACTATTACAAAATCATGATTTTTATACTTGAACTATGATGCCAATTCCAACATAACCTTCATATGAATCATAATACTTAAGTGGATCAAATTACACTAAAGATGACCATAGAATTATACATCATATTGGCATAACAATAATTCATATACTTGCATGAATTTCAAATAAACTATTACAACATATAGTTGTTATTTTCAACATGAATCATATACTTGCAATTATCAAATGGGTGTTGTAAATAACTACCACAAACATGTAGTTTCCAATATGAATCATATGCTTGCATGAATCCCAATTAAAATTCCACAACATGTGGTTGTCAACATAAACCATATACTTGTATGAATCAAATCGTACACCATAGCATTGCCAAATCAAAATAACATACAAACATAAGTTATTATCGCCACAATTCCATTTCGTTGTTAACTTCCAATGCAAATCGCGTACTTGCAAATATCCAATTGTATACCATAATATTCCCAAATCGTTTAGCATCAAAGCAACATACAAATATAGATTATTATCGCCACAATTCCATTTCTTACTTTACACAAATCAACACAATTATTTAATTCACATCGGAATAGCACTCTACTTACAACGTATGACGAATCTTCAATTCAGGAATCTGAATTCTGAATTTGGAGATGCTATCCTTTGTTGTAGGCGTTGCTTTGATTTGATTAACGTTGCTTTAAGCTTTTGATTTATCTCCTAATAGTCTCTCTATTTCTAACGGCTATCCTCAGTCTCTCCTCAGCAGCATGACGGTCTCATCTCCATTTTAGTTTATGTGAATTAGGGTTAGTCTTAGGTCCTTTTTATAGAGTTTTTGAGTTAATTTAGACCGTCGATGAAGCTTGGTTTAACAATAGCCGTTCGTTCAAAGAAGAGACCAACCAGGAGCTGACACCTAGCCCTAGTGACAAGGCAAGGCTCAGAAAATCGACCAAACATAGACCAGGCCAGCCAGGGTGGGCTGGGTTCGACCTGGCTCAGGGGCCAGGTCGACTCCCCAGTCGACCCCCAGGTCGACTCTAGAGTCGACCTGCCTGGGGCAGGTCGACACCTAGGTCGACTCCCAGGTCGACCTGACCTGGCAGGTCGACCCTAGGGTCGACCCCCAGGTCGACCTGGTGGGTTTGGGCAGGAATTTTCCCGCCTACTTTGATTGGGCTGAAATTCAATTCTGTTTTCGAAATTTGAATTTTCTGAAACTTCGTCGGGTCATAATTTGGTCATACGGGCTCCATTTTTCGAAAACTCGGACTCTATTTCGCGTATTTTTCCGAGACGAACGCAATGGCATATCCCGTTTCCCTTAATACTTTGATTTGAGATTTACTATATTTTAATTTGTGAATTTCACTGTTATAAAATATACGGGGTGTTACATCGAATTTCGACGAAACCACTTTTGTTGGAACCGTGATGTCAAGTTATTGCTAGATTTCAAATTTCATAATTTTTCGAATCAATATGTGAGCGTGGCAAAGGAAAACGTGTTTGACCAGTTTCAGTTGATTTTAATCGACTGGAAAATGGCCATTTTTCAAATGGTCTCAGAATTTGACGAAACTAGTTTTGTTAGGACCGTATCGTCAATACGAAGCTAGAAAATATTTTT